>JACEFZ010026854.1:710000-790499 GCA_014155875.1 Cepaea nemoralis | reverse complement strand
GAATATCAGATCGTATAACATAAACCTCGAAAGTGTTTTGGATAAAGCAAGCCATTTTATTTCTAGATACATTAACTGTTTAATAGTGAGAACTAGTGAACATTTATCAAGAGACAAAAAGACGTGTTAGTAGGACAGTGTTCCATGTTTGTTTTCACTGCGCCGGAATTATGAAGCCGGAGTTTCTATAAACTATTAGGAACAGTTGCTTTAGGAAATATACTAGTATTTTCCACGGATTATATATATGTACATGAGATTCAGATCTCATGGTCATCAGAGTTCCTGGAGGAGGACATGTCTGGAGAGAAGGACACGACTTCGGTGAGGTCCCTGTGATGAGTCTTGTGATGTCGTGTGATCCTTGCCATGATGTGTACACTATGATCCTGAACTTTGAGGGCTGACACATACATTTATGTTATAGTACACCACACACATTTTCTTCGCATACACGTCTCATATACGTTACACTTTTCTTTTAATAAATTAATCTTTATTAATTTTAGAAGCAAGAGTTGTTGAGTATGTTGCGTTGGGGAATTATGAGAGGGAGCATAGTACGACAGTGAGAGAGTGACAGGAAAAGGTGTCCACGGGCTGATGGAGTGTGTTGGACGGAAGCTGGTGGATTCTCCAGAATATTAAAAAGGAGGAAAATATTATAATGTGGGTGTCGGCTCTCTTCACTCCAGGGACGACACTGTAAAATAGGACACGACATTATTGGGGGCTCGTAAACGTGATCTTTGGACAGCGGGATCTCTCGTAAACGTGATCTTTGGACAGCGGGATCTCTCGTAAACATGATCTTTGGACAGCGGGATCTCTCGTAAACGAGATCTTTGGACAGCGAGATCTCCCGCAAACGAAATCCTTGGACAGCGAGATCTCCTGCAAGCAGGAACCTTTGACAGGGGGATCTTCTGACAACGGGGTCTTTTGACACGGTATCCTTAAAACAATGTTTTCCCGTAGTGAATTTGAATAACGAAGACACAAACAATAGATTGCACGATTTATTGCCTGGCATATTTCGCTGCATCTCGTCAGGTACATACTGCAGAACTCACACAACTTACGTGAAATTAACTAGATAAATCCTTCAAGTTGAAATATACACAATTTCGCACAGTAATGTCGATTGTCTACCACGGTAATTTTAAGCTGACTAACATGTCTTTCTGTTTACACAATTCTGGCTTGCGTTGATAGATCATAATTGCTTCTGCAAATTTTAACAAGCGAGTATTCTGTGTTCTAAACAACACGCGAAATGCAGTCTCTCTGGACACAACATGGCGACTGGCAACAATGTGCTTGCCGATTGAAGACGCCGGGAGCTTCCGGTGTGTCGGCTCCTCGTGGCTATCATCTCCTGTGTGTTGTATCTTGTTGACCCATTGAGGTATGTGTTCTAACACCCGTTTAGTTATAAGAGGGAGATATCATTTTGGAGAATCCAGCTAGAGTGAATGTGGATAGGGGTTAGGACAAATATCTTACCTGTTCACACTTCACACGTCTGCATAGGTCTGTGGTCCTGATTCTACTCTTGTCACTGAGTGAATGTGCTGTGTGTGGTAATATTTAGATTTATAGTACTTGTTCATATATCTGTATAGTAATTTGCAGTTATATTGTACTAGACCTGCTAGCTTACCTCTCTGTATAATGGCCACCCCTAAACTAAGCACGTTAGAATTAAAGGCAAAGGGGGAAGAAATGGGATTGGCGAGTTCTGCTCTAACGGATTACATACAGGAAGTGGAGAGAGAGTATCGTCAAGCAGAACGGGAAGATCGAAAGGCCGAGCTGGAATTGAGAAGGATGGAGTTGGAACAAGCAGCTAAGAAAGTGGAAGCTGAGCAAGCAGCTAAGAAATTGGAAGCTGAGTAAGCAGCTAAGAAATTGGAAGCTGAGCAAGCAGCTAGGAAATTTGAAGCTGAGCAAGCAGCTAGGAAATTAGAAGCGGAACAGGAAGCACAGAAAAGGGAGCACGAGTACCGGATGAGGGAACTCGAGTTGAAGAGTCAATCTAATGGAGAAACGGAGGGAGCAGTTGGAGGTTCCTCCATCCCAGGCTCAACACCAGTAGGTGGACATGGGTACCATACTATGAAGTTTCCTTTAGCGGTCTACGAGGAGGACAAAGAGAAGATTGACAAGTACCTTCAACGCTTCGAGGCTATGTCAGTTGCTATGGGTCTGGAGCGTAACAAATGGAATCTTAAGCTATCCCAGGGTTTACGCGGGACCGGTTACGAGGTTTATACTCGCCTGCCACCAAGGAGATGAGAACAATTATGACGAGTTAAAGACGGCTCTGCTGAAACGATTCGAGGTTACGTCACATACCTACCGGAAAAAATTTCGAGCAGCGAAACGAGAACCTGGGGAAGTTGTTTGCCGCCTACAGTTTGCGTCTAAAATCTTATCTCCATAAGTGGATGGATTTGGCTGGGTTCGCACATGACTATGAGAGTCTGGAAGAGCTCATGGTGGTCGACCAGCTGAAGAAGCAAATGTCTAAACCTCTCAGGACGTTCCTGGGAGAACAAGGAGCGGAACGTATTGACCTCGTGACTAAATTAGCAGAACGGTTCGTCGAGGTACATGGGGAGGCAGGGGAGAACCTTTCCACCAACTCCAAAAGTCAAGAGAAACATGACAAGAAGAAAGCCAAAAACTCAGGAACAAAAAAGTGGGAACCTTATGTGCAAAAATCAGAGGATAGTTCAGAGAAGAAGAAGGAGGGAAGCAAGAGCACTTCAAAGCTCTACACCTAAACGACCGTGGTCGGAGAAGTGGTGTTCAATTTGTAAGTCACCCTCTCACAATACGAGGGACTGCAAATCGAAGGCTAAGAACCCACACTTTGCAGCATGTCAAGTGACTTCCAAGGAGGATTGTCACGGAAAATGCCAAAGTTCAACAAGGAAGCTCGCCACCAGGAGAGCTCATTCAAGTCCGACAATAGAAAATCTAGGACAGGGAAATGGTGCAACCAATGCAAGTCAAACACGCAAAATGCTATTGACTGCAGGGGAAAGTCAGGAGACACTCAATTCGTCGTGTGCACAGGAAAACCTAAGGTGGAGCCCACCGAAACAGGTCGAGGCCGAGGAAGAGACTCCAGACCAGGAAAAACCACCTGTAGTGGAATTGGTAGAGGTTAACGGTCGTCAAGTGGAGTGTTTATACGACACAGGACTGGACGGGGAGGCCGTGATTTCTGCGGATCTGGTACATCCAGAACAATTCACAGGTGAAACCTTGGATATACAGCCTGCACAGAAGAGTGCTGTAACCATGAAGTTGCCCATTGCTAATGTGGAGATTCGCTCAAGGTACGTCACCGGCACCATCAAGGCCGCTGTATTGACCGATCCCATTTTTCCAGTCATCCTAGGTCGCCGGTATGTCTTTCTGGGAATGCCCAGGGAGCCAATTCATATGGGAGCAATGCAGACTCGCTCTCAGACGAAAACGGAAGAGGCAGACGCAATTGTGACTAACCCAATGCCGGGGGAGCTACGAACTGCCCAGAGTGAGGATGATACTTTACGTCCTTGCTACAAAAAGCTGCAGAAAAGTGCTGATCCACCAGGACGGGGGCAGTACTACATGAAGAATAGGATACTCTACAGGAGAGCAGGAAGGGGAGACAACCTATACGGTCAGTTGGTCGTCCCGAAAGCTCACCGGTCCCAGATTCTTCATATGGGGCATACCATCTCCTTTAGTGGACACATGGGTATTGCCGCCACCATGCAGCGGATTTCCTGCCACTACTATTGGCCGGGAATGACAGATGATGTGCGTCGGTATGTGAAGTCATTCCCTGAGTGCCAGAGGGTGGCACCGAAACACTGGACAGCACCGGTGGTGTTGGGTGAGGATGCCCATCATGAACTCTCCTTTCGAGAGGGTAGCCATCGATATCGTGGGTCCACTTCCCAGGACTAGGAAGAGGAACATGTATATACTCACAATGGTGGATTGCTGTACAATGTGGGGTGAGGCTATACCGTTGACCACGATTGACTCGAAAAAGAGTGGCGGACGCACTGATGGAGGCCTTTACCAGATTAGGCTTTCCTGGATCAAATTCTGACGGACAATGGATCTCAGTTTTGTGGAAAACTCATGGAGGAGGTATTTAGGGTGTTTCACTCTAACCACATACATACCAGCCCTTACCACCCTCAAGCCAATGGACAAGTGGAGCGTTTCAACGGCACGTTGATGACAATGCTCAGGAAACTAGCGCAGGAAAAACCTGATAGGTGGGATGAATATATCCCAGCAGCCCTTTTTGCCTATCGGGAAGTTCCTCATGGCTCAACAGGACTACCACCCGCTACGTTGCTGTTTGGTCGTCCAATCAAAGGACCGGTGGAAGCCATGTTGAGGTGTTGGACTGAAGAGGGGACGTCAGAAGAAGTGATCTCATCCTATAAATACGTGGAGGAACTGAAAGAAAAACTCCACAAGGGATGGACTCTGGCAAATCAAAACTTGAAAAAGGCCAGGAAAAGACATGCGGCTTACTACAACCGTAGGTCTAAAGAAAGATCTCTAGAGGTGGGAGACAAAGTCTTGTTGCTACTCCCAACGGGAAACAACAAACTGGAGATAGGTTGGCAAGGACCATTTCCCGTGGAAAGGGTGATATCCAGAACCAACTATCAGATCCGGATCCGGGGAAAGTCGAAGATTTTCCATATCAATCTCTTGCGGAAATACGAATAGAGACCCGGAGACAAGGCAGCTCACCTCATGGCAATGGCAGTTGCAGTGGAGACAGAAGTGGGAACCAGCGAGGGCAGGGAATATCCCCTGGAACACCAGGAAACCTATAGGGATGTGCAAGTGAACCCTGATCTGACCGCCCAGGAGAGGGAAAGGATAACCCAGGTTCTCAAGTCTCATAAGGAGATACTGACTGATAAACCAGGACGAACGAGGTTGGTTGAGTTCGAGATGACTTTGACCACACAGGAGCCTGTTCGCCAAAAGGTTTACCCAGTGCCATTCTCTAAAGAAAAGGCCCTGGAGGAGGAAATACAAAAATTGCTGGAGGATGACGTGATTGCACCATCCACATCTCCCATACAATGCGGGGGTAGTTTTGTTACGCAAACCAAGTGGAGAACACAGGTTGTGTATAGATTACCGACTTCTGAACAGTCATACACAGTTTCAGGTGGAACCTTTGCCGAATCCAACTCAGTTATTCGCTAGGCTCCATAACGCTCGGTACTTTTCAAAGGTGGATCTGAGTCGGGGGTACTATCAGATACCAGTCAAACCGGAGATTCGACCACTGTTAGCTTTCAGTACACCCAGTGGACACTACGAATTCAAGGTCATGCCCTTTGGACTCAGCAATGCACCTAGTGTGTTTACACGCATGATGAGGACTTTACTAGATCCGTTACAGGATCCTTCCATCATCTCTTTCATGGATGATATTCTGATTTCCAGTGACAGCTTGGATGACCACTTACAATCCTTGGAGAGAGTGTTTAATAGGCTCAAGGAAGCAGGGCTTACCGCTCGTCCAACCAAGTGCATGATTGGTTACCAGACTCTGGAATTTCTAGGTCACACCATCACTCCAGGACACATTGTCCCAGAAGAGAAGAACCTGGAGAAAATCAGAAATGCACCAAGGCCAAAAACGAAGAAGGATGTGCGATCTTTTCTCTCGTTGTGTGGGTTCTACCACAAATTTATCCCACATTTCACGGAACTGGGAGCTCCGTTGACGGAAACCTTGAAAAAGGGATTCCCGGACCAAATCATTTGGACACCAGAATGTGAGAATGCCTATAGTCAGTTAAAGGAGGCCTTGGTCAGCAAACCTGTATTACAGCTCCGTGACCTTTCCAAACAATTTGTGTTGAGAACAGATGCGAGTGCGATTGGAATTGGAGCCGCTTTGTTACAGGAAGGAAAGGACGATGCTTCGGTTTTGAAACCTGTGGCATACGCAAGCAAGAAATTACTACAGGCGGAGAGGAATTACTCAACCGTCGAGAGAGAGAGTGCTTGTCCCTCGTATGGGCAGTGCAAAAATTCCAGCCCTATTTGTATGGAGTTAAGTTTCGGGTCCAGTCGGATCATCAACCCCTGATGTTCCTGGCTACTTCTCAGAAGCTCAACGCCCGTTTGATGCGGTGGTCGTTGTTACTTCAACCCTATAACTTCACAGTGGAGTACATTCCTGGGAAGGAAAATGTTGGAGCGGACTTCTTGTCAAGACACCCAGCTCCGGAAGAAGAAGAATGAATCATCTGGATTAAACTCACGGTGGAGAAGAGTGAGATGGACTACTCTCTTAAGAGGGGGCCTATGTCACGAGATCGCCGTGAGTTAACCAGATAATGATAATACCGACGGTTGCTTGGCGTAATTTTTCTAGGCCACAACAGTCGTACTAACAGAGTAAACACAGCTGCACGGGTTACATCGGGGCAGCACATATACACATTTGGTGGTGAGTGAGAAGGAATGGATACACCGAGTTGGCAGTTCATAAACAGTTAAAATCACATAGCCTTGCCCGGCTCAGTACATGGAACAGCCCTGTCTGTCATTTATAGTTCCGGACATCAGGCGAAGTGGCGGCTGGGATTGTCACCACTGAACAGAAGATTGACAGTTTATCAACAGGTCGGAAGTGCCCGACTAGGGAGAAAACGGTCAGAATGTCATTAGGTATTTCTCGACATCAAACAGAATGGCGGATTTGACTGTCACCACATGACAGAAAGTTGAGGGCTTGTTATTGAAAACAGTGGAACACCTGCCGGACATGAACAACGTCACGTGCACAATGTAAGCTTGTTTGGAAAACCATGATTGGCAGCTTGGTATCGAAACTCTTTGTTGGAACTCGACAGTAATTCTCTAGATTGTTTTGGATGTCTAAACCAGTGATGACAAATCTAACATTGAGGGAGCCAGAGGGGGGATGGATCCCGTGACAGGGGATGATCTGCCAATGTGCCACCTGTGTGGGGGCATAAAGGATAACGTCACGTGGCCAACTTTGGTAGTTTGCCATATAAACCCGAGTTGGGGCCAACTAGGGGGACTTGGAAATGTGGCTCTAGTCGGAGTGCAATGGCACTGCAGTGCTTAGTGGAAATAATATCTACCGTGTGTTAATTAGTGACTTAATTTTACACGTGCCTATCATGGCAGATGTAGATATGATTGATAGGACTGCAGTAGTGCCATTTAAGGTATAACCTATTCTTATATTAGTTCTAATTAATATAGACTGTAGCCTTGTTAAAACTATAGTGTGATGATTAGCACTGTTAGTGGAAACTAGTTAGAGTAGTGTGACAAGACCGCCGGGGCTTGGACTGGTTTGCCACGATAGATACTATCCCCTGCCTTTGCTCCAACCACCTCAATAGCACTCTACATCTACCAGGCCCCACACAAGCCGGGACAGCTGGACCTCCCCTCCCTCACCTAGGGTTCCCTACCCCAAGGGGGCTCGGACCAGACACCAGTCATATCACTGCACAAAGTCATAGCTAAGAGAACAAAAATTTAATTCTGAACTAAGTCAACCACAACACAGAGAAGGATGGCTGAAAGCCAGACTAGAAGAACTATGTACAAGATCAGAGATGCCGATGAGTATTCTTCATCATGGAGGCGGACGATAGCTCGTGCGGTTGTCCAGTCGTGGTAGCGACTCACCCAGGCTCCTCCAGTGGACTGGAACTCCTTTCCAAAGTTCCCTCTTCACTCAGAGAACCAATCACGGGCTGATCAAGCGCTGTACCACTGCCTGACTGACACTGCACCGATGAACAAGGATCCTTCCTTGCTGTCGTACTATTCCTCTCGTCACACTCCTGATGAAGTCTGGGCCGACCCTAGAACATTAGCGGTCTCCCACTTGCAGAAAAAGTACAGGTAGCACCGTATCAAAATACACAAGAGCCTGGTCACTCTTCTATCTCATAAGTGACCCACACACTGATATGTCACCTACACAATGAGCGGTTGCTCCACATGATCACACAATGTCACTGGCAAAGTCTATCAGGTGACTAAACACTTCACCTTATTTCCATGTCCTTGGACCAATAGATCTTCACACAGTCTCATGTAACTACCCTGATCACATGGGTATCAATCACAACCTAGCATACACTGTCAACAGTTCACCACGTTGGACTGAGGTAGCTCACTACCTTAACAAACATGTCCCTCTGGTGTTCCCACCAATGATGTAATCAATGTCTTAGGTCACTGGACCACATGTTGGCTTCATAAAGGTAACCAATGTAGAAACACTATTTAAGCATCAAATTATACATGGTGTCCCATAACCCAGCCGGGCCAGAAGCATATCACACAGGCCATGGTGACCGGTAACACTGATCACCCTGCTCAACTTGAAAGTTCACTACCTTGCAATCACCAAGGTTTACACTGAGTATGAATTTCACCAGTGCTTCACTGGCTAGAATCATCAGACGTTTCAGTGTTGGATCCTCTCAGGATCGGATGACACTCGTCGGACTCTTGACGGAGGTCCTAACCTAGACCTACCGACATATGCAGCACTCAGCTCCTTCCAACATTGATCTCGCAGAATCAGACGACCACTCCTAGTATGGCCTCAATCAACTTCTGGATAGGCACTGGAATGAGTGGGCCCATAGAGCTCATGGTGAAGCTCTTGAATCTTCTTCAGTATAGTAATAACAGATCCTGAAACACGGAGAGGTTGGTGTGAGTACTCAACTACAACAAAGACTACCAGCATCTCCACCATGTCACCTGCCTCTCAGACATTCCTCATGTCTACCAACATGAGTATGAAATCATCACATCATAGATCTACTTAGTCACTATAATATATAGGCATAATGATGGTAGAAACAGCAATAGCACACCTGTTCAGTCAAGTAACACTTCTGGGCTACAAATAACCCCTAGCACCAGAGTCGACTGTATGACTCTGTCAAGCATCCTTCGCCTGGTGCCAGTCCAATCCTTTTTCATCTTCCATCATCAATCAACATATACACCTACTTCCCTTTCAGTGTAGTGATTACTGTATCGAGAAGGTGTCCAGCCGGACATCTCCTTCCTGACAGACTCATCAATTCATCAATCCCTTAACCCATGGACTGATCAATTACACACATTAATAACTATATGCCCACAATGAATTATACTCCTGGTAATTCATTACTATAGCATTAACCAAGGAGAACTCATGAATTGTTACACTTAAATAACAAACTCATATCACAGCCATTGTGTCAGTTCTGGGATCCCTGCCCCAGATCCTGAGTTGCCCTTTTATTCACTGACTATCTTCCGTGTCAGTCATACCTGTGCCGGTCGAGCACAGCTGTGGTGGCCATCCACCATTACACTTTCCCACAGCTACTGTGGGTCCCGTGTACCTTGTCCCGTGACGACTTAAGTCACGTCATCCAATGTAGCAAGCCTCCAGACTCCACTACCAAACTCTGGCTCCACCTTTTTTTTTGGGGGGGGGGGGGGATTATTCCCCTCATATACTACTACTTCACGGCAGCACTCCCAGTACTCCATGAACCGAGTCAGGGTTCCAGAAGAGTAGAATATTAGAGACAGAAACGGTTAGGTTCAAACCTCGATCTATCTAGACACCCCGGCCTTGAATTACGGAGTGCCGCATCACCCTCGATCGGGTATGTTCAACCATCGGATATGCTCGATCGCTTTGGGTCGGACCTGTAACCTAACGGGTTGGGCGTACCGGCCTACCTCCCAGTCGGCTGCCTAGACAAACGTACGATGGAACACGCACGGTCATTCTAGCGGACGGACATGACAACCAGCAGTAACAATAGTATCATGAATACTTCCTATCAACTGTTATCCTACCGATGCAACACCATTCTGCTTACGCGGAATAACACTGCTATCAGCACACAGCAAATACACCACGGCTGATCTCACCTTGATTCCTCGAAAAATCACCACCACTGATAGAACAATTCAGTTACAATTCTAATGTCACGAAGCACATTACACATCTCTAATAATAAGCTCTACCTTATCATTATTTACAGCGTCGAGCATGTTGATGTAATGACTGACAAACTGTCGCCTTGCATGCGTAATTAATAAACCAAACCAGTAACTGCTACACACTGTAAAGCACATCGTTCGGCCTATTTTATTTACACACCACTCGCTGTGGAATACGGCTTGTTCCGTCAGGTAACACATTACATCGCTGATCGATAAAGCCTACTTAAATATGCAGATAGCCAGCTGTAACTTGTAACGCTACGCGACGACTCATTTTCGACGGCAATTAATTCGTTCGGGGAAGTCGGCACGGCATCAAGACAACAGTTAAATAATAGAATAAGTATTCAACTAACCTGTGATTGAACAATCACAAACTTGACTGCAGATGTCCGCTCTGGCCGCGAATATTGACATCAAAATTACATCAGCCTGTTGGCTGGGATCTGTCTACGCTGAGGTCTGGTTGGCGACTGACCACGACTAAGTCAGTGCGCCTTCCACTCGCCTACACGGGCCGCGTGACTTTCATGATTCATGAAGAAAACCAGAGTCACGATGAGTTCCACCAACCCGTGCTGCATGAAGCACTCGTGAACTTAGAGATCTTTACCACGTACGCACTTGAGGGAACATTCTAGATTTTTCTATAAATAACTAGAATAGCTCCGCCCCGCACTACTTTTCTAGGGAAATCCCCTATTAATTGATATTAATTTCAAGGGAGACCAACGCATCGCACTCCCTTCAAAGGGATATTATGCAGAGATCTGCCGATCTGTAGGCGTTTCGTCACAAGTAGAATAGTGATATTAGCTCTGCTAGTTAAAAATAGATTAGTGAAGTGTTGATAAGCTTTACTAGTTGAGAATTGAGTAATGAGGGATAATTGGGATCTTCCCGTAGGTGTCCCTGGTGGGCGGGGTTCCGCATTCTGTTTGCTGATTTTTTTTTTGTCTTGGCCTGATGATAACCTATGTGGTCAGTTCATCTGTCCCTGATAGGTACATTATATTTTCTGAGCGAGGCCGATGGCCCACGATCATCTAATAGAGATCAGTAACGGGGAGGCTATCACAAGTTGTATGATTTATTTTACAGGTTCCTCTGGTTGGAATGAAGAACCCGGACCCAATGTAACATCCGATCCCGGATAAATTATGATGTAGAGAGATGGGCCAGCAACTTTCGCAACGGAAGAAGTTAAGACACATTGCTCGGTGGAGTCTAATGGTATATAGTATCCTACATGAGTGAATATCAATCGTTAACACACCTGAAGTGATGGAGGTTCAACCCATGTGGAACTAGATCAGTAGGACTTATGTTCACAGTAGATGAAACCAAACATTGAAGTGTAGTTGTTCCACGTATCAAGGAAATCAGAACTTTCAGACTATATCTAGTGAATAAAGCAAGCCATTTTATTTCTAGATACATTAACTGTTTAATAGTGAGAACTAGTGAACATTTATCAAGAGACAAAAAGACGTGTTAGTAGGACAGTGTTCCATGTTTGTTTTCACTGCGCCGGAATTATGAAGCCGGAGTTTCTATAAACTATTAGGAACAGTTGCTTTAGGAAATATACTAGTATTTTCCACGGATTATATATATGTACATGAGATTCAGATCTCATGGTCATCAGAGTTCCTGGAGGAGGACATGTCTGGAGAGAAGGACACGACTTCGGTGAGGTCCCCTGTGATGAGTCTTGTGATGTCGTGTGATCCTTGCCATGATGTGTACACTATGATCCTGAACTTTGAGGGCTGACACATACATTTATGTTATAGTACACCACACACATTTTCTTCGCATACACGTCTCATATACGTTACACTTTTCTTTTAATAAATTAATCTTTATTAATTTTTAGAAGCAAGAGTTGTTGAGTATGTTGCGTTGGGGAATTATGAGAGGGAGCATAGTACGACAGTGAGAGAGTGACAGGAAAAGGTGTCCACGGGCTGATGGAGTGTGTTGGACGGAAGCTGGTGGATTCTCCAGAATATTAAAAAGGAGGAAAATATTATAATGTGGGTGTCGGCTCTCTTCACTCCAGGGACGACACTGTAAAGTAGGACACGACAGGTGTATCGCTGCAGCCCTCTTCCAACGGAAAGTAGTTGTTAGATGTGGCAGCTGGACTTCGGAACCAACAATAAATACCCTGGCCTACCACAGGGATCATCATTATCTCCGGTACTGTTCAACGCCTACACAGTGAGAATCACCAGCGAGCAGATCACTGGACCGGGGAGAACACTGTCATATGCCGACGATGTTTTAGTGTATCGTCAGTGTAAGGATAGAGACTAGGTTGCTGTGGAACTACAAACCAAACTCAATCGCATAAGTACTTGGTGTGTTGAAGCTGGGGCAATGGTCAACCCAACAAAGGCAACAGTGACATGGTTCTCTTTGAATAACTATATTGTCAACACTCCAACACCAACTGTTAATATGTGTTCAGAGACTGTGGAAAGAACGCAGGCAATGAATTACCTGGGGATACGTTTTGATCGAAGCCTTGCTTATAGTGAGCACATAGAAAAGGTGATAACAAAGGCCAAGCCGGGTTTGGCTGCGAAGCGGGTGATGGCGGCAGCAAACTGTAAGCAGCGCCATCTGTGTCTTCTAAATGAGGTGCTGGTCATGTCTGCTTTCGAGTATACGATGGCTATCCTGACTCTCAGCCGTAAGCAGAGAGAAAGGATGGAAAGGATACAGAACGAAGCTATGCGCATTATTCTTGGATGTACAAGAGATACAGCATGCAGGGCGATGGGCTAACTTCTTGATTTTCCAACAATTGAAGACAGAATACAAATTAGCAGAGCACGTGTCTACCTCAGAGTTAACGCAAACACACATTATCCACCGCATAGTGAAATTATGAAAGTGAAGGGCAGCAGGTTAAAAATTGAAAGGTCGTGCATGGGTCAAGCCGAAGACATTCTTCAACAGGTGTGTTCACTGGAGGACTTAGAACCTGGCGAGGAGTGGGTACAAGTGCCAACAGATTTCTGCACATCCTTTTCAATTTGCATCCAACTAGACAGAAAATGCAGACAAGAAAACCCGGCAGCTGTGGAGGCGGAAGTACAAGCGTTGATTTTTGAGATTTCGCTAGACGGTGATGCTGTCATTTTCACAGATGGGTCGGTCGTCCGACATGTGAGAAGCTCATGAGCCTTTACGGCTCATGCCGGAGTGAGAATTGTGAAGGAGGAATCTGGTGCTATTGCTGAGACCACAAGTAGCCTGACTATGGAAGTCATGGCTGTAAGTAAAGCAATAACATGGCTCGAGACACAGACATTCACTAGGGCATTTTTCCTTGCGACTCAATGAACATGCTCAAGAGGATAGTGATTGGGGGAAGGGAGGAGGATCCGAAGAGAATGGTTGCTGTCTCTGGAGCGGTCTCGGCTGGCAAAGATTAGTACAAGGGAATGAGCGGGCTGACAAGCTCGCAGGTAACGCTTCTGTGGAGGGCGGACGCGCCGTGGACCAGGCTGACATTCTGAATGCTCTACGAGAAGTAAGACTTTTGCGAAAACCAAGTGATGACTGTGAATCTACAACCATGGCCAGACTGCGAAAACAGCAAATTAAAAGAGGGGTGGCTGCCGTGGAGGCGGAAGTATAAGCTAATACAAGCGTTTATTTTCGAGAATTCGTTAGACGGTGATGCTGTCATTTACACAGATGGGTCGGTCGTCCGACATGTGAGAATCTCATGGGTTTTTACGGCTCAAGCCGGAAGGAGAATTGTGAAGAACTCTGGTGCTTTTGTTGAGACCACAAGCAGCCTGACTATGGAAGTCATGGCAGTAAGTAAAGCAATAACATGGCTCGAGACACAGACATTCACTAGGGCATGTTTCCTTAGCGACTCAATGAGCATGCTCAAGGGGATAGAGATTGGGTGGTTCCGAAGAGAGTTGTTGCTGTCTCTGGAGCGGTCTCGGATCGCAAAGATTAGTTTCATCTTCATGCCAGGGCATGCGGGAGTATAAGGAAATGTAGGGGCTGACAAGCTCGCAGGTATGGCTAATGTGGAGGGCGGGCGCGCGATGGACCAGGCTGACATTCTGAATGCACTACGAGAAGTAAGACTTTTGCGAGAAC
This sequence comes from Cepaea nemoralis, assembly GCA_014155875.1. Classification (NCBI taxonomy): domain Eukaryota; kingdom Metazoa; phylum Mollusca; class Gastropoda; order Stylommatophora; family Helicidae; genus Cepaea; species Cepaea nemoralis. The sequence goes on along the minus strand of JACEFZ010026854.1, from coordinate 776,291 downwards.
CAAGTGTTGACTGTGAATCTACAACTATGGTCAGACTGCGAGAACAGCAAATTAAAAGAGGGGTTGCCAATCAAGAACCATACGCAGTTAGCCAAAGAAGATTGATAAACCAGCACAGAACTGGTGTCGTCAGTCGCTACACGCTGCGGGATTTGCAGAGAGGGGATCCGAGCTCTTATGGACGGAATGGTTCGATGTGCAATGAGGATGATCTGTCGACTAAGTAACTAAATAACTAACTAATCAGATGGAAGATGATGCATCACTGAGATAAAGAGCAGAATAGTACAAGCAAAAACTACATTCTATCAAATGAAGAACATGTTTGGCAATAGGTCACCATCCTTGGAAGTCAGAAAAAGAGTTCTTGCATGCTACATGGAACCAGTTTAAACACACGGCTGTGAGTCCTGCACAATTAGTAAATAGGCAAAAAAAAAAAAAATTATCCATGGAAGCCTTGGAGATAAATCAAATCAAATAAAATCAACTTTATTTTAAAAGGGTCACAAATTGGGCACGCAGGCCCGTCTTACATTCGGGCCTTCCAATCACTCGTCTTTCGTTCATCAAGAGCATTATACATTTGCATAAGAAGAAAAATAAACATTGTGAAATGAATGTTGTGAACATAAACAAGGCAAATTACCATGCTATGAGGCCCAACTCCCACCTACCCATACATTACCCCACCCCCACACACACCCCCACCTACCCACACACACACCCAGGGACACATACATACCCCACCAACCAACCCATCCCCCTCCCGCACATCCCCCAACAACACACACTGCCCTTACCTGTTCCCCCAACCAAAACACACTCGCCACCCACAAACATCCCCCACCAACCCACACATCCCACGCCCACCCACATACACATCATAACCCTCAAATATCTCCCTACTCACACCTCCAACCACCCATCCCCCAGCCACACCTCAAGAAACCACATATTCCCCACCCACGCACACACATCCCCCAGCAACCCACACATCACACATCCACTCACACATCCGCTAACCACACACACACACACACATCCCCACCAACTGACATTTCCCTACCCACGCACACACACATCTCCCTAACCACCTATACATCCCCAATCCACACACACACACCCGACCACCCACACATACATCCTCCACCCACCCACACATGCCCTAACCCAATCCCCACCACACACATCCCCCAACTGCACATCACATAATCCCCTACCACGCAATATTCCCAACCCACGCACCACACACATATTCCTCACCAACACATCCCACACCCACATACCACCACACATCCCCACCTACACACCACACACATATCCCCCACCCACATATCACACAATATCCCCACACACATCTCCCTAACCACCTATACTCCCCAATCCACACACACACACCCGACCACCCACACATACATCCTCCACCCACCCACACATGCCCTAACCCAATCCCCACCACACACATCCCCCAACGGCACATCACATAATCCCCTACCACGCAATATTCCCAACCCACGCACCACACACACACATATCCCTCACCAACACATCCCACACCCACATACCACCACACATCCCCACCTACACACCACACACATATCCCCCCACCCACATATCACACAATATCCCCACCCGCACCCACACAGGTACCCTCACCCACCCACCGCACATACCCCCACCCACACACCACAAAAAATCCCACCCACACACAGAAACCCCCACCCACACACATATCCCCAACCAACACACCACACACCTCTCCCAACCCATACACACATTCTCCACCCATCCTCCAACTTACACTCACTCACCCACATATCATCCACTACACACCCACACACCCCCACCCAACATCTATCGATCACACACATCCTCCACCCAATCACGCATCCCACCCCGACACATACACATCCTTCACCCACCTACACATCTCTAAGCCACTCACACACCCCACCCACACATTCTCCACCCACGCACACATCTCCCACCCACACACCACCACCACCCACACATATTTCCCCCAACCACCACACATCCCTACTAACCCACAAAAATATCCCCCACCCATACACACATTTCCCGCACCAATCACACACATCCCCACACCACACACTATCCCCCACCCACACACACATCCTCACCCATATCACCCCCCACCCACACACCATGAACACATCCCCCACCAACACACCACTCACATATCCCAAATCCACCCACCATACACTTCTCCCCACCCGCCCTTGCATCCCCAATCCACCCACACAATCCCCTACCCACACAACCCCGCCACCCACACATACTTCCCCAAACCATCCACACATCTCCACCCATCCACACATATCCCCCACCCAAACACACATCCCCCGCACCCGTCCCATACACATATCCTCCACCCATGCACACATCCCCCACACCCATTCCCACACCCCTACTTTCGACCCTACACCATCTATCCACACATCCCACCAACACCCACAAATATCATACCCACCAACACCCACACACCCAAACCCATCCAAACGTATACCCCCACCCACACATCCCCCACCCACACATATCACCACACTCACACACATCCTCCACACACATCCTCCACACACACCCACACATCCTCACATCTAGACACATACAAAATGTCTCACGTGAGCATTGAAACTAGTATGAACAAACTCCCACACTTTACTCACACACATACACTGATAATTGTCGTGAGCAGTCTCATAAAAATGTTAAACATGGAGAAAAATGTGTACATAAACAGTGAGTGACGTAAAAAATGTGATGCTCCTACATACAGAGATACACACAGAGAAGGCACACACACACACACACACACACACACACACACACACACACACAAACACACTCTTACGCTCATTCATTCTCGTCTCTCATTCACACTCACTGACTCTCTCACTCAAACTACAATAATGTTCATAAGTTTATGTTATACATGATAAAATCAAATGGTATTCAACTGATAATATGACAGATGAGAATACACAAACATATGGCTTCGCGTGTTACATAACATGCGTGTTACATGACATGCATCTGCTTAACTCTCTCTCTCTCTCTCTCTCTCTCTCTCTCTCTCTCTCTCTCTCTCTGTATTCTTCCATATACACACACTCACACGCATGCGCGCGCTCACGCACACACACTAACACATCAACTCTCCCACTGTCTCACTCTCTCTCTCGCTCGCTCACTCTTTCTCTCTCACTCACTATTTCCCCCATTTATTCACTCTGTCCATCTTCATTCACTTTATCTCTAACTCTCTTACTCTCTCTCTCTCTCTCTGTCTCTCTCTCTCTCTCTCACACTCTCTCTCTCTCTCTCTCTCTCTCTCTCACTCATACACAGACACACACCCTCACGCTATCACTCAATGTTTCACTTACCCTAGTGCACTCACTCACTCTTTTACTCTCTCTCTCTCTCACACACACACACACACATACACTCTACCACTCATTCACTCACTCGCACACACTCACACTTTCACTCATTCACTCCTCTCTCTCTCTCTCTCTCTCTCTCTCTCACACACACACACACACACATACACAATTCTTCACACACACACACACACACACACTCTCAACCACACTCTCTCACATATAATCATACACATGAATGCAGGCACGCACACACTCCCTCACTTACTCTCACACATACACGTACGAATGCATGCTTCTCGCTCAATCACTCTCTCCACACACACGCATGCACGTGCGCACACACACATTAACTCTCTCCCTCTCTCTGACACCCACTTTCTCTCTCTCTCTCTCTCTCTCTCTCCCCCCCCCCCTCTCTCTCTCTCTCTCTCTCTCTCTCTCTCTCTCTCTCTCTCTCTTTCCCACACGCACACACATATATAGTGAACAGTTATAGTTAAACAATTATAATGAACAATTATACCAGTAAATGAATTATGGTGGCGTATAGTCGGTATGGATTAAGTATTGAAAGAGTTTTCGGTTAAATGTGTAGGGACTAATTGGAGTTTTCAGATCTAGAGGAAGATCATTCCATAAGTGAGCACCAGAATAGGCGAAACATGTTTTGTATAGGTCCAATCTAGACTTTGCGACATGTAACAAATTTAGGCGCTTGCTGTTCATTGCATTATATTGAATCAGCGGCAGAAGATACTCTGGGGTATTTTGAGATATAATTTTATTCACTAATTTGGCTTTGTTAAAAAGGAAGCGCTTTCGAAGTGGTAGAAGTCTTAGATGACTGTATAAATTATTACTTTCAACGTGCCTTATGCCAGAAACCAGACGAATAGCACGGTTTTGTAGAGAACATAGTCATTTTAAATTAGATTTAGGGCAACCATCCCAAACTGTGGAACAGTAATCGAGATGTGATTAGATATAGCATGTATAGAATATTTTTCGTGTGCTTTCGTCCAGGAAGTGCTGAATTTTAGCAAGTTGGTAAACATTTTTGTGTTATTTTCTTGGTAAGAACGTGAACATGAGAGCTCCAGCTCAAATGGCTGTCAATTAAAAGACCTAATGTTTTATGTTCATTCACATTGACTATAGTTAACGTGTCTATGCGGAGTTCAAGCGGTGATCCAGTTATGGCTAGTGTCTGTAGTTTTTGTCTGGTCGTTATTAGCATGGATTTGGTTTTGTCGATGTTAATTTGCATGCGGGTTTCATTGCTCCATCTAGTAAGATTATCAAGTTCCTTTTGTAAAGAATTCTCTACTTCACTACGGTTTTCTTTACTAGTATATATAGTACGGTCGTCTGCAAATAGATCACTAGTTGTATTGATATATAAAGGAAGATCATTAATATAAACTGCAAAAAGCAGCGGACCTAGTATTTAGCCCTGAGGTACACCAATATTAAGCTGTGTGGGTCTTGATAGACAGCTGTTGTAGGACACGACTTGTTGTCTGTCGGATAGAAATGACGTAATTATATTCACCATGTTGGTGCTTGTCTTCATTTGTTTTAGTTTTCTAATTAAAATATCGTGATCTACCATATCAAAAGCTATTTTAAAGTCTACAAACACCGCTCCACAAATTCTACCGTTGTTGATGTTTCAGTGCCAGTTATCGGTCATTTTTGTTAAAGCACTATGGCAAGAATATTTAGGTCGAAACCCAGATTGACTGTTAATTATTAGATCATTGTTAATTAAATGGTGTAGCGTTATTTTATGAATGTGTTTTTCTAGTGGTTTTGATAGCGACGACAGTAAGGAAATAGGTCTATAATTACCCAAAACGCTATTATCGATTGAGACATTTTTAAGTAGATGGAAAGTAGTTTTTGGCCAGGCACTGGTTATATATGGTTAAGGACTCACTAATGACTGGTGCAGCACAACGAAGAATTCTATTACTGATACCATCTAGGCCGTGTGAATTTGTTGATTTGAGGTTTAAGAGATATTTATAAACTTCTGCAACAGACATTAGGGGAATCTCAGCGGGAATATTTCTGGTGCACTTCTCCTCACAGAATGATGCCAGTGAACTTAAATTACACGATGAGTCTGGTATTGAAGACTTTAGATTCTCTATTTCTGATTGAAAGAACCAACTGAATTCATCGCATGTTATAGAATTTGATATTGCTGATTCTGTAAGGGCGTTTCTTATTGTTTAGCAAGTTAATAGCCTTCCATATATTTGTACTGTTTGAATTATCTACAATCAAATTTTTAAAATGATCTTTTTTTATCCTACGAATTTCATATTTAACTTTATTCCTTAGTCTACGGTAATTGATGAAGTCTTTATTTTTGTGTGCTGTATCTCGCTCTCTCATGATTTCCAGAACTTCACTAGTGACCCATGGGGATTTATGTTGATTTTTGACTCGAACTTCTTTGACTGGCATGTGTTTATCGAACACATTGTAGACTGTCTTCGTCCAGAAAGCTAATGCATCGTCCGGGTCAGGAAGTTGGTAAACGTGATCAAGGGCTGCTTTTCTTAAGTCTTGCAAAAATAAATCTTGGTTGAATGCTTTAAAATTTCTAAATTTGATACTTACATGTTTATTTTTAAGAGATTTGAACCCAATTCTTGACCATGTACAACATACAGGGTAATGGTCACTAACTGTACTAACAGGAACAGAACATTCAATAATATTATCATGACAAGTAACATATATATGATCAATTATAGTTGAAGATGTGTCAGTAACCCTTGTGGGACGGTTTATTAGTTGTTTGAAATTGTAAGAAAGAATGATATCGTCCCATGTCTGGTTGGATTTACTAATATCTATGTTGAAGTCACCTAGTATCATAACTTCTCTACCTGCTGTAAACACTCTATCCATCATTGTAGTGAAGCAGTCATACCAGTTGTACCCGGCACAAGGATTCCTATATAGGTATCCAATTAGAAACGGTTGTTGGCTGATTCATGGTCGGACATTGTAATTTGCAGAGAAGTATGATCGCCTATTCCAGCCGGCAAGGCACTGCATGATGATGAGAGATAGCCTCGGGTGTTTATCATCTGCTACTTCCTTTCTTAAAACAAGTGTTCCTGTTGTTAAGTTGTAGTGCAAGAAATGATTTTCATATAAACATCTGCTCTTATCCGGGGCTGTAATGACTGACGCCTTCCATTGTTTGATGCTTGTTAGAGATGTCAGGGACATCGACCTATTTACCGGCATGCTACATGAGCCTGTCAAAACTGGCATAGTTGGACCAACTATAAGCTGCATAGTAGGAATGCAGTTCAAACGGCTGAAGCATGGTGATAGATTTTTCTTCAACAACAATGAAGAGTATACCCGCTTCACTGATGGTAAGTAGAAGTGCTTATTGACTAACATAATTAGTGTAGCCATACTTGTAAGTTTGCACATATTTACATACAAGACAGATACCTTCCCACTAGTGTAGATTGACTAACCAAGGCTATGTCTTAGCTTCGAGGACATTCCTTGTATTGGAACCCATTTAATAGTATGATATAATACAGGAAACAACGTCGACATGTGGTTACGTATATGATTGTATACGTATATGATTGAAAAGGGTATTTCGTGATCAGCTTGGTGGTATATACATTCACTCACGCTCAGATGGCGGCCCCTACAATGCTCAGAGATTGAAGGCCAAGACCAAAGTAAGGAGGGTACTGATCAGAGAGTTGCTTTTCTCAGATGATGCTGCAATTGCATTCCCCATTGCTTTTTCTGAATTTGGTTTAACAATTAGCACCAAACAAAAAAAAAAGGACAAAGATTACGTCACCAGGTGCAAATGTTGTACCATCAATCTTTATGGACGATGCCGAACTGGAGATAGTAGATAATGAATTGGAAACAAATAGGTATATTAAGCCAGATAGGATTTAGGTCGCCAAAAATATGCGAACAGTCTGATATGAAAATATAGGGGTGTGGAAAATATAGGAGTGTCTGGCAACCTACTATACTTAAACTCTGCAGCCAAAGAGTGCCTCCGCAACTGGCTTAGCCGCCTTTTTCAGCTCCCGCATGGAAACAGTGTAGTGTTGCTTTTTGTTTTTTGATTTTTTTGTATTTCGTTGTTTATCTATCTGTGTTGTCCTGTCCTTGACAATGATTCTGAGAATCGAAACGTCGGCCGTCCTATTGTATTGTACGCTTTTGTGTGTATTTTATTTTTATTATTCATTTTATATATTTATTTATTACTTCTGATTTTGGATTTTCACCTGTATTCCGTTTTACGATGGATCTCCTTGTAAGGTATGTGCAACGTGTTTGTGTTTAGTACGTTTCTTCTCGCAGGAGCTTAATATACCTATTTGTTTCCAATTTATATCGTTATATCCTGCTGCAGTCGCTGCTTTTTCTTCTATTCCATGGAGATAGTAGACCATTTTACATATTTAGGATCAGAGGTAAATAGCTATTTTCCCTAGATCAGGAAATCAACACCAGGATTGGTAAGGCAGCAACACCAATTAACATGTTAACAAAAAGAGTCTGGGAGAACAATAAGCTTACTGTCAAATTAAAAGCCCTTGTCTGTCAAGCCTGTGTCCTTAGTAATCTTCTTTATGGCAGTGAAACCTGGTCAACTTACTTACACTAAGAGAAACGTTTAAACAGCTTTCATATGCGGTGTTTGCGAATAATACTTCATGACCATGTATTCACATGCATCCATTGTGGAGAAATATTTACAGCACGACTTGGTCTGATCAGTCACATTCGCTACCGTCATGGGTTGTAGTTATTATGACTTATTGATGCACAATGTAACAAACTATCGCCTGTCAAAGATTGAAATATTGAAAGATTGAAAAAGGCTATATAATTCCTGCTACGTATATCTTAGGAAATAACTGCTGCAGTCTGAGCAAGAAAATTAGAATTTTTAGATAACAACACATAATAATTACAATATTAACAGTTACATAGTCACATTCAGCCTAAGTTTAGGGACAGCAATAGGCATCGACATTGGTCTTTTCCATAATATTATTCATGTCGAATCTAGACACTCTTGGCGTAACGATGATTTTGCTAATATTGTGTCTTGGTTAGTGCTCTAGCTCGTCAATACAGACATCTTGGGGGGTTTTCACTATTAGAGTCTGAAAGACTGTCAATCTTACCCGGTTAAAATACATGTGTTTCAGGGATTTAGGAAAATACACGCAGATGACGCAATACTCTCAGTAATTGTCAGCGTATGCAGTTTGGTCAGCGAAAACGTGTGTCTTCTTTTGTTCTTCTCTTAATCTCTCTCTCTCTCTCTCTCTCTCTCTCTCTCTCTTCTCTCTCTATCTATCTCTCTTTCTCTCTCTCTCTATCTCTCTTCTCTCTCTCTCTCTTCTCTCTCTCTTTCTCTCTCTCTTTCTCTCTCTCTTTCTATCTCTATCTCTCTCTATCTCTCTCTTCTCTCTCTCTCTCTCTCTCTCTCTCTCTCTCTCTCTCTCTCTCTCTCTCTCTCTCTCTCTCCTCCTGTATCTTCTTCTTCTTTTTCGATCATTCAATATTGCTTTGGTTTGTTCGCAATCGCGTTATCTGCAGTATAACTTCATGCAACTAAGACTGCTGTACATGTTGTAACCACCGTCTGTATAGTCGTTCATACAAACAATTCCTATAGTCTCGGTTCAAATCTATGTTGTTTTCGTATTTCGCCACAACATTCAGTTAGTCATCTGTCACAAAGTTTTCTGTTCTCGCAGATTTCCTCCTGAATCGTGACAGTATACATCAAATGTCTCTAAACATTCCACAGTCTTCCACTTCTTCGGTTAAGACTTCCATTTTATGTCACTGAGTGTATTGTATTATGTGCACTTTTCTTAGAAAATACTTCTCTGCTGTCAGCTAATTTTAAGCAGCTCACCGTCTTATATGAATACAGTTTCTGTAGACACCACATCCTACTTCCATCAGGTATCTTTTAGAACGTCCACATCTCGCATGCAAGCATAAGAACAATACTAGCATACTAAAGATCTCGCATTATTTGTCATACTTAAAAGCGATTCATCTAAATTAAACACTACACTGATTCACAAAGTTTACTAACAATTATGTCTTGTGTTTCAGAACAACTTGCTGCCATGCTAAAAGTGACAATAGGAGAAATCATGTGCCAGAACTCTTACTTGGAGGCAGTCCCAGAAAATGTGTTCCTCACTGTTTCCGAGTGAGTCTTCTTGGTTTGCACCTTCTTGATTTATAACAGAAACACAGAATCATAGCAGAAAGGGAAAGAAGACGTAGTTGTAGCAGCAGAGATCATTATACTTGCTTCATAGACAACAGTAAGGCTATGGCCACAACTAGAAATTGTTGAGAAACATGAGGGATACGAGACTTCTAGCACGTGTTCCCCAATTATTTGAATCATTATGCCATGACCAACAATTAGCTGTCAGAGTAGCCAATGAAGCATCAAACAGGTTTGAGGGGCAAAAGAGCTTACGACAAGGATGTATTTACATCCTTATAAATATTTAACATAGATATAGAAAATGCGGGATATAGAAAATGTGGGTCGTCGCTAAAAGCTACGGAGTTCGTGCTTTGTGCGACGCTTTCCGTGCTGCGGAAAGAGACCGAGCCATATGACATAAAACCCGATGCAATGAAGTCGACCCTATCTACATTTAAGCGACTTTTTTTTAAAAATAGAAAATGCAATGAGAAATGTCAAACATGATGAGACCAGAGACAATTAGTGTTTATTCATCGTGATTGGTGTCAGTATCCCTGGCCAAAGTGATAAACGACTTTCTTCGTAATCAAGTTTATCCACGTAGGGTAACGCAGCGCGCGAGAATTGGAAGCGGTTTTCGCCGCGTTGTTAACTTACGGGATAAGTGAGCCGGCTGCTCAGAAAGCAATGACAAACTACTGAGCGTAATCTTGCCACGAAATCAACGACAGCGGTAAAACGCTGATGTTGACAGCGATTTATTATAAAGGATATGCGAAAAAACAAAAGAATTGTGTCAACTGAATTCCAGAATTTAGATATGCAGATGACGCAGCCCTCGTCAAACACAGCTCTAAAGGGACAGACACCCTAATACAATCTGTCAAGACAGTGAAAATCAAACTCTTTATCTGAAATTTTAAAAAAGAAAAGAACGTTCTATGGACAATATTGGAAACGACTGAGCACCAATTCCTCCCTGCACACAGACCTACAAGGTGTGACGACTCTATAACATCACAGGCACACAGATAAACAAGATGTCGTCACGATATCACATCACAGGCACACAGTTCCACAATATGTCATGACGCTATCACATCACAGGTACACAGACCTACAAGATGTGATGACACTATGACATCACAGGCACACAGACCTACAAGATATGATGACACTATAACATCACAGGCACACAGACCTACAAGATAGTGATGACACTATAACATCACAGGCACACAGACCTACAAGATGTGATGACACTATAACATCACAGCACACAGACCTACAAGATGTGATGACACTATAAACATCACGGCACACAGACCTACAAGATGTGATGACACTATAAACATCACAGGCACACAGACCTACACGATATGATGACACTATAAACAGCACAGTCAGACAGCGACACATACAGGAACAAGATATGATGACACTATAACATCACAGGCACACAGACCTACAAGATATGATGACACTATAACATCACAGGCACACAGACCTACAAGATGTGATGACACTATAACATCACAGGCACACAGACCTACAAGATGTGATGACACTATAACATCACAAGCACACAGACCTACAAGATGTGATAACACTATAACATCACAGGCACACAGACTTACAAGATGTGATGACACTATAACATCACAGGCACACAGACCTACAAGATATGATGACACTATAACATCACATGCACATAGACCTACAAGATGTGATGACACTATAACATCACAGGCACACAGACCTACAAGATATGATGACACTATAACATCACAGGCACACAGACCTACAAGATGTGATGACACTATAACATCACAGCCACACAGACCTACAAGATGTGATGACACTATAACATCACAGGCACACAGACCTACAAGATGTGATGACACTATAATCATCACAGGTCACACAGACCTACAAGATGTGATGACACTATAACATCACAGGCACACAGACCTACAAGATATGATGACACTATAATCATCACAGGCACACAGACCTACAGATGTGAAGGCACATCGCAGGAATCTGCTTCAGGACATGTTGTTGTTGGTTTGGTTTTGTTTTTATAGAAAAACATGCGGACTCATCATCTAAATCACACGTATCAAACTCAAGGCTCGCGGGCTACATATGGCCCTCCGTACAATCATATCAGGCCCGCGAGGTCTCAACCGACGCACAAATATATTCGGCACTAGAGAGAATTTTAGGCAAAAATATGCTTTTATTGTCACGATATAAAGTGCAAATCAAATCCCGAATTAGGCAGGCTTCCGAATGATAGGCTACCTGGCGTGTTCTCGCTTCGATCAGAATAAGCGAATTAAAAGTTGTGTAGTGAGTTAGTGTTCGTCGTTATTAATTACCTCGCAACGTTCAGAAGCTCGTTTTGGATTGGCGCATAAAAATGAAAGTAGTGTAATGCCCCGATATTACATCACTTTTTCCCTCTACGGCTACCTGATAGCAATTAAGCGTCTGTCGGTAGATACACAATCTTTAAAATCAAAGCTAGCCTTTAAAATGGCAAGAGAAAAGATGATCTGAAAACAAAGCCTTTCAAACCGCTGGGACGCCTGAATATATGTTTACTGATATTGGCGGGTAACCTGTGTGTCTAATTTGTGGGGATAACTTGGCTGTGATCAAAGAATTTAATCTAGGACGACACTACGAGACTTCTTCTTCTCTTCTTCTTCTTCTTCTTTCTTCTTCTTCTTCTTCTTCTTCTTCTTCCTTCTTCTTCTTCTTCTTCTTCTTTTTCTTCTTCTTCTTCTTCTTTCGTTCGCTTGAAAATATGTCTATAACAGCAATGTTGTCTCTTTGTAGGAGACTAAACCATCAAGACAAGTTCAACAGCCTGATTAAGAGCAAGCTACAGAATGTAGAAGAATTGAAGAGGCATCTAACATCATAGCAGATGTTTTTCACCAAAGCAAAATCCCAAATTGGGGCAGTCCCGAAAAGTTTCCCTCGTTTCAGTGAGTCTTCTTGGTTTGCACCTTCTTGATTATAACAGAAACACGAGTCATAGCAGAAAGGGAAAGAAGACGTAGTTTGTAGCAGCAGAGATCATTATACTTGCTTCATAGACAACATAAGGCTATGGCCACAACTAGAAATTGTTTGAGAAACATGAGGGATACGAGACTTCTAGCACGTGTTCCCCAATTATTTGAATCATTATGCCATGACCAACAATTAGCTGTCAGAGTAGCCAATGAAGCATCAAACAGGTTTGAGGGGCAAAAGAGCTTACGACAAGGATGTATTTACATCCTTATAAATATTTAACATAGATATAGAAAATGCGGGATATAGAAAATGTGGGTCGTCGCTAAAAGCTACGGAGTTCGTGCTTTGTGCGACGCTTTCCGTGCTGCGGAAAGAGACCGAGCCATATGGCATAAAACCCGATGCAATGAAGTCGACCCTATCTACATTTAAGCGACTTTTTTTTTAAAATAGAAAATGCAATGAGAAATGTCAAACATGATGAGACCAGAGACAATTAGTGTTTATTCATCGTGATTGGTGTCAGTATCCCTGGCCAAGGTGATAAACGACTTTCTTCGTAATCAAGTTTATCCACGTAGGGTAACGCAGCGCGCGAGAATTGGAAGCGGTTTTTCGCCGCGTTGTTAACTTACGGGATAAGTGAGCCGGCTGCTCAGAAGCAATGACAAACTACTGAGCGTAATCTTGCCACGAAATCAACGACAGCGGTAAAACGCTGATGTTGACAGCGATTTATTATAAAGGATATGCGAAAAACAAAAGAATTGTGTCAACTGAATTCCAGAATTTAGATATGCAGATGACGCAGCCCTCGTCAAAACACAGCTCTAAAGGGACAGACACCCTAATACAATCTGTCAAGACAGTGAAAATCAAACTCTTTATCTGAAATTTTAAAAAAGAAAAGAACGTTCTATGGACAATATTTCAAACGACTGAGCACCAATTCCTCCCTGCACACAGACCTACAAGGTGTGACGACTCTATAACATCACAGGCACACAGATAAACAAGATGTCGTCACGATATCACATCACAGGCACACAGTTCCACAATATGTCATGACGCTATCACATCACAGGTACACAGACCTACAAGATGTGATGACACTATGACATCACAGGCACACAGACCTACAAGATATGATGACACTATAACATCACAGGCACACAGACCTACAAGATATGATGACACTATAACATCACAGGCACACAGACCTACAGATGTGATGACACTATAACATCACAGGCACACAGACCTACAAGATGTGATGACACTATAACATCACAGGCACACAGACCTACAAGATGATGATGACACTATAACATCACAGGCACACAGACCTACAAGATATGATGACACTATAACATCACAGGCACACAGACCTACAAGATATGATGACACTATAACATCACAGGCACACAGACCTACAAGATATGATGACACTATAACATCACAGGCACACAGACCTACAAGATGTGATGACACTATAACATCACAGGCACACAGACCTACAAGATGTGATGACACTATAACATCACAGGCACACAGACCTACAAGATGTGATGACACTATATCATCACAGGCACACAGACCTACAAGATATGATGACACTATAACATCACAGGCACACAGACCTACAAGATATGATGACACTATAACATCACAGGCACACAGACCTACAAGATGTGATGACACTATAACATCACAGGCACACAGACCTACAAGATGTGATGACACTATATCATCACAGGCACACAGACCTACAAGATGTGATGACACTATATCATCACAGGCACACAGACCTACAAGATAGTGATGACAACCTATAACATCACAGGCACACAGACCTACAAGATGTGATGACACTATATACATCACAGGCACACAGACCTACAAGATGTGATGACACTATAACATTCACAGGCACACAGACCTACAAGATATGATGACACTATATCATCACAGGCACACAGACCTACAAGATGTGACAGGCACATCGCAGGAATCTGCTTCAGGACATGTTGTTGTTGGTTTGGTTTTGTTTATAGAAAAACATGCGGACTCATCATCTAAATCACACGTATCAAACTCAAGGCTCGCGGGCTACATATGGCCCTCCGTACAATCATATCAGGCCCGCGAGGTCTCAACCGACGCACAAATATATTCGGCACTAGAGAGAATTTTAGGCAAAAATATGCTTTTATTGTCACGATATAAAGTGCAAATCAAATTCCCTAATTAGCAGGCTTCCGAATGATAGGCTACCTGGCAGTGTTCTCGCTTCGATCAGAATAAGCGAAATTAAAAGTTGTGTAGTGAGTTAGTGTTCGTCGTTATATAATTACCTCGCAACGTTCAGAAGCTCGTTTTGGATTGGCGCATAAAAAATGAAAGTAGTGTAATGCCCGGATATTACATCACTTTTTCCCTCTACGGCTAACCTGATATCAATTAAGCGTCTGTCGGTAGATACACAATCTTTTAAAATCAAAGCTAGCCTTTAAAATGGCCAAGAGAAAAGATGATTCTGAAAACAAAGCCTTTCAAAGCCGCTGGGACGCTGAATATATGTTTACTGATATTGGCGGGTAAACCTGTGTGTCTAATTTGAGGGGATAACTTGGCTGTGATCAAAGAATTTAATCTAGGACGACACTACGAGACTTCTTCTTCTTCTTCTTCTTCTTCTTCTTCTTCTTCTTCTTCTTCTTCTTCTTCTTCTTCTTCTTCTTCTTCTTCTTCTTCTTTCTTCTTCTTCTTCTTCTTTCGTTCGCTTGAAAATATGTCTATAACATGCAATGTTGTCTCTTGTAGGAGACTAAACATCAAGACAAGTTCAACAGCCTGAATTAAGAGCAGAAGCTACAGAATGTAGAAGAATTGAAGAGGCATCTAACATCATAGCAGATGTTTTTCACCAAAGCAAAATCACAAACTGATGGTGCAGTCAAAACGAGTTTTATTGTGTCAGAGGAGATCGCATAATCAGGCCGACCATTTACAGAAGGAGAATTTCTGAAGCGCTGCATGATGAAAGTGTGTGACGTCTTGTGTTCAGACAAAAAGCAGATGTTTGCAAAAGTAAGCTTCAGCAGAAATACCTGTTGTTGGTCGGGTTTGTGAGATGGCCACTGATGTGAAAACACAGCTGATCGAAAAAAGGCTAAGACTTTGTTGCATTCTCCCTTGCTGTCGATGAAAGTAATGGCACGACTGACACTGCACAGCTCGCCATCTTCATCCGTTGAGTGGACTCCAGTTTGAATGTCTCTGAAGAAATATTGGACATGAAATCCATGCATGGAACAACGACAGGAGAAGACATTTTTGACAACGTATGTCAAAGTTTAACCAACATGAACCTGCTTTGGGACAAACTCGTTGGACTGACAACAGATGGAGCACCTGCGATGTGTGACGAAGAAAGTGGACTAGTTGGAAGGATGCGGCTAAAGATGCAGGAGAACTGTACTGGTGAATTGGTAGCATATCACTGCATCATACACCAAGGATCGCTTTGTGGTAAAATTCTCAACATGGACGATGTAATGAGCATTGTAACACAAACAGTCAACTTTATCAGAGACAAAGTTTTAAATCACCGTCAATTTCGGTCTTTTTTGCAGGAAATAGAATCGGCGTTCAGTGACATGCCTTCTCATACAGAGGTGCGGTGGCTAAGTCGGGGATAAGGTCTCAGTAGATTTTTCCAGTTGATCGAGGAAATCTGTCAATTATGGACAGTAAGAAAAGATTCCACAGTTTTTCGTGATAAAAAGTGGAAATGTGAGTTGACGTTTCTGTGATGATATAATCACTCATCTCAACGACTTGAACCTGCAGCTCCAGGGATGGGAGCAAATTATCACTGATATGCATGATGCAGTGAAGGCATTTCAAGTGAAGCTGCGCTTATGGGAGACACAAATGCACCAATGCAACCTGTCTCACTTTCTTGTTGCCAGGCAATGTTAAACCAAGTCAACGCTATGGTGTTTCCCAATGCAGACTTTGCTGAAAAACTTAGCTTACTATGCGGCGAGTTCGCACTGCGCCTTAGTGACTTTGAAGCACAGAAATGTAATTTCGAGCTGTTTCGTAATCCATTTGCCATAGATGTGGAAACTGCACCTGTAAATTTGCAGATGGAGTAAATAGAGCTGCAGTGTAATGGGACACTAAAGGCAAAGTACGACACTGTGGGGCCTGCACAGTTAACTCGTTTCATTCCTGAAGAGATGCCCCGGCTTCGTCTACATGCGGCTAGAACTTTGAGCATGTTTGCTAGCACATATCTGTGTGAGCAGCTATTTTCTGTGATGAAGAGTAACAAAATATCACACAGTAGTAGTCTCACTAATGAACACTTGCAGTCCATCATGAGAATCTTCGATGACACAAAACATTACTCCTATCATAAACCAACTTGCAGTCAAGAAAAGATGCCAAACATCGCGCTCTGACAAGGTGACATTGAGTAAAAATGTGTATAGCAATGATTTTTTATTATTAAAGCTTTTTTTTAAATTTTAATGTATATTAATGTTTAAAAAATGTTTAATATCCGGCTTACTGAATGCCTATCCTGTCTGGCCCGCAAACGTACGTGTTATTTGAGTTTTGGCCCGCTGAGCGATTGAGTTTGACACTCCTGATCTAAAGTGTTACAGCAAATGTCATGGTATATCCTGGACACAAGAAGAAGACAATTACTGACAGTCGATACGGTCTCCACATCGAAGAAAACTGGTTCTTACAAATGAGTTGTTTGTCCATCAAGAATGATGAGGACCATTCATCCAGTGCGGTTAAAGCTGGATGAAGCATTGTGTTGTTGTTGTTGTTGTTGTTGTTGTTGTTGTTGTTGTTGTTGTTGTTCGCATATCCTTTACAGGCCATCGCTGTCAACATCAACATCTTTCAGCTGATTGTTGATTTATTGGCAAGATTACGCCCACTAGTTTGCCATTGCTTTCTGAGCGACCGGCTCACATACCCCGTAAGTACCGGTGCGGAGAGAACCGCTACCGATTCTAGCGCACGTCACGTTACTCACGAGAGTGATACGGAATTACGGAGAAAGTCGTGTAGCCCCTAAACAGTAGCATACTTTAGCCATATTGAACGTCATAAGCCGTTATAAGAGCGACGCTCTTCAAAGGATTAGCTTGTGATGATGATTTGTTGAATGAGTCTACTTTAGAATGAACGGCTTATATCTATATGTTTAGTGACAGGGTTTCAGTTTGGTCAATACTGACGACCTAATATATAAGACCTAGGCCTCTCAGTCGGGTATGTGTTTGTTGTGATAAAGTAAAGAGAAACAGTGCAGAACTTTTGTCCACGTCCACATAGTCCTGGGTATATGCTAGTCCCACATTGTTATAGAACTTCCTCTCCATCGGTAATGTGGTTTGCGTTAATTTCCTAAAATGATTCTGGGTGTTCTTTTAAGGGTGGATCGACAAAGGATGCTAACTTATCCCCATAACATTAGTAAATATCCCCCCCCCCCCCACACACACACACACACAAACCCTCACATATTGCATTGCTGTTGATTGATTTCAGGTCCAATCCTTTGATTCCTTGCACGAGACTCAGACAGATGGGTCTTGACCTCACACTCTTTGATTACTGAGGGATGTCTCGAGCATCGCCGTCGTCATCGTCACCTGAACAGTTATTGTCGATGAATAGTGCATTAAATAAATGCTAATGCATAAGGTGTACATGTGTGTCTTACTTGAGATTTGTTGTTGATTTTCTCAGTTTAAAACTATTTTTGTAATGTTCCTAACACATTCAGGAATTATAATCTTTAAAACGTGGTAAACAATTACGCAAATAATGGTGCGTTGAAAATTAACTTTCCCATTCATAGGTTGAGACACAGGAAGCCGGACAAGTCATATACATTTACAAGCCTAAATATACGCCGTATTAAACTGCTCCTGAAATAGTTGGCAAGACAACAAGAAGAAAATACGGATTACAGCAAATATGATGAGCTGGCTGCATCTACTGTCTGTGTCAAGCTATTCAGTTTGAAAACCTGTATGGAGCCATTTGCAAGATGGAAAACATACCGACCAATAAACAGATGTCATTTGCACAGAGAACAAGAATGTTGAAGTGCTACATAGAACCTTTACTTTTTTATGGATGTGATGCGTGGGCAGGGTAACAAACATCTGATGGCTGTGGAAATGTGGTTTCTGAGGAGAATGCGAAAAATACCATGGGCAGACAGAAAACCGATGGCCAAGTCCTACAATAAACACATGAAAACAGTAAAATGATTAAAGAAATCAGACAAAGACAGTCACAGTTTTTATTTGGACACGCGTGAGAAGAAATAAATTGGAGAACTTGGTGATAACTGGCAAGATCGAGGGGAAGAGAACAGGGAGAACGCAGAGAAGTACATACCTGGATGCCTTGGCCACATGGTATAGTCGAGGCAAGAACAAGGAGCTGATCTACGACTCTTTTGATCATGTGAGATGGCGAAACATGAAGGCCCACTCTTATCGGCACGGGACATGATGATGATGATGATGATGATGATAATGATGATGATGATGATGATGATGATGATGATGATGATGATGATGATGATGATGATGATGATGATGAAGCTAAAACATGTGCATCGTTATTCTGGCGGCGGCATTATGCAGCAGTGTATCTGTGCGGGCTGTTGTTTGTCAAGACTCCTTGTCTTTTCCACTTTTCACATTGGGCAGTGGAGTGCATTTTGTGTGATATTCACCGGCACAGGGAAGAAGCATAATGGGGACGACCCGTTGCTGTGAAGTTGGAACTGCGACTAACTAACTAACTATCTATTGATTCTTGACACGAACTTCTTTGACTGGGGCGTGTTTATCAAACACACTGTAGACTGTCTTTGTCCCGAAAGCTAATGCATCGTCCGGGTCAGGAAGTTGATAAGCGTGATCAAGCACTGTACATTTTTAAGTCTTGTAAAAATAACTCTTGGTTGAACGCTTAAATATTTCTAATTTTGATGCTTACATGTTTATTTTTAGGAGGTTTGACCCCAGTTTTTGACCATGTGCAGCATACAGCGTAATGGTCACTAACTGTTCTAATAGGAACAGAACATTCAATAATATTATCTGGACATGTAATATATATATATATATATATATATATATATATATATATATATATATATATATATATATATATATATATATATATATACACACTAGCTGACCCGGCCCAGCTTCGCCCAGTCCCTGGCGGGGATCTGTCTGTCTGTCTGTCTGTCTGTCTGTCTGTCTGTCTGACCCGGCCCGGCTTCCGAAATTGGAAGAAATTGTTTCTTGTTTCAGCAAAGGGAAGTGACAAAATCTTTTTTCACTTGCTTGTCTGGAGAACAGTGAGAGTTTTGCCTGAAATGATTTTACATATACATACAATTCATGTGCAAACACACCATTGCCCTGAAGTTTGACATTCAATTCATTTAACTTATCCATAATTTCAATGGAAAACATAAAGTCTAACTGCCACTCTTTATTGGCAATGTTAGTATTAAAGTCACATGCAATGCCCTTCATCTCTAGGAACATCACTATTTCTTCTCTGAGTTCCCACACTCTCCTCAACACCTTGCCGAGACTCAGCCATCGAACATTGGTGTGGTTCAGGACATCGGAATGTTCAGTTTCTAAATCGTCAAGTAATGACTTGAACTGTCTGTGGTTAAGTCCTCTTGATCTGATGAGAATGATGACACTGACAACTGGGGCAATACCATGCTTGATATTCAAAACAGTTTTACACAGACTTTCTTGATGAATCACACAGTGAAGTGGTAATAATGTGTGATCTGGATATTCTGCTTTAATCTTATCACTTATCAACTTTACCAGACCTACATTTTTTTCCAGTCAAAGCACGAGCTCCGTCAGTAATAACACTTGCCGTCTTGTTCCAAACCAACCCAGTCCTTGCAATACAGTTAGTAACAGCATTGAATATATCATGGCCTGTGGTTGTGTCTCTAAGTGACTCAACATTCAGTAACTCTTCATTGAGTTTGAAAGAAGTGTTTATTCCACTTATAAATGTCAATAATTGGGCAGTATCATGCACATCGGTACTCTCATCCAATGCAAGAGAGTACCACGAAAATTGTTTACTTGCATCTTGAAGTTTATGCATCAAATTGTCACTGATCTTGTCAACACGTCTGACCACAGGTCTCCTTGATAATGTAATGTTGTCAAATCTGTTTTTTTTTTTTTTTGGGACACATAATGTTTGCCTGCATCTAGCAAACATTCCTTGATGAACTCGCCATCAGAAAATGGCTTGTTCTGTTTTACAATTCTGTGTGACAGCACAAGACTAGCTTCAGTTGCAGCATCTTGAATTGAAGACTGTTTAGTGAAAACAGTTTGCTGTTTCTCAAAATTTTTCACCAACTCATGGCATTTCCTTTCCTTCTCTTCAGTCGTTACATTGTATCCGAAATCGGAATGTTTAGTTTGAAAATGTCATTTTAAATTGTACTCCTTGAAGACAGGAGTCTCACGACACAACAAACAAACTGATTTGCGACCAACTTTTATAAAACAGTACTTAGTTGTCCATTACATCATTAAAAACACGGCATTCATCTTCATTCTTACGTTTATTGACACTCATCATAACGGTATATGCAATTTTGTAAAATTCAACAAAATAACTTAAAAACGAATTAAAAATTTTTATTTCTAAATGCCCTCGCGGGCCGCATAATATCACTTGGCGGGCCGCATGCAGCCCGCGGGCCGTAGTTTGCCCACCCCTGTGCTAGTGTAAAGTCAGGGTAAAAATAGCGATATGGTTGTTGTGGAACTGTGACACATTTTTGACCCGCCTCTGAAAATTCCGCAAACACGGCAGAGATATACTGTATAGAGAAGGTATTTCAGCGTTAAACCGAGTCCGGATTAAGAACACTTGTTGATTTTAATTTTAAAATTAGTCCACCCTCCCCCCCCCCCCCCCCCCCCCCCCCCCCCCCCCCCCCCCCCCCCTCTGTTTGATGGAATGGAAATGATTGGAGTTGACAACAACATCTAAATATAGCAGTGACAATATGATTGATCTTGGGGGACAAGAAAAGTTCGATTACTAAGATAGTTAATTCTGTTTCAAATAGTTCCCCTTGGATTTCTACATAGCATGAGCTGTCAAGATTGTTCCCCCTTTCATCACTATAGATAACTGCAAGTTACTTCCCCCTTGACGATGCCAATGTAGGATTGTCACTATAGACTGTCCCGAAAAGAATGCCTTCAGTCATGATCAATTATTTTGAAAACTGCCTGTTGCATCATTATGAAATTTTTCCTGCCGTCTTATATTTATATATTTACCCCCACCCAAGGAATATGTCTTTGATAGGTACAAAAACAACTTAAATCATGGCAATCGGCGACATTTCTTTGATGTACTGGTGAAAAACTAGTGATTTCTCGCTAACAAACTTGTTTTACAGTAATGTCAATGTCCCCGCCAGTTCGGATGACAAACACAAGGCATATCCAGATTCGTATGGGAGTGGGTGCAATGTCTACTCTGCTGAGACGGAACATGATTACCTGTTTTGCACGACGAATATAGCTGTGAATGTCTCTGTAGTGGGCTTCCTTCTTAACGGTCAAGATGTTGGTCCTCTTTTCATTGAAGTTTATAGAATGATTCGTATGTTCGTGTGTTGTCCCCTAATTTGATAACGTGTTTCTTCTCACGTTTCTTGTTATGCCACAATATGTCAGTTCCCACCGCAATATTACTCTTCGGTTGGTATTCAGTGCGTCTAGAGCTTTTTGTTTTTTCAATGTCAGTTGTTTGTCACTGCTGAGGGCTTACGGAATTGAAAATTCATCACTGTGGAATACACACTGTTGCCATTAACAAGTTGTATTGTTTTTGCCGATGCTGTAATGTTTAGGGCCTGCAATTCTTCTGAATATGTGGAGCAAAGTATTCCAGTAGCCTTGCTTGTGGCTTAAGGTCTGCTATCTGCCCAGACCTTAATCTGTGTCAGACGATTCCAGTAGGTTGATGACTGCTATCGGTTGCATAAAATTCAATCCATCCTTTCTCCAATAGTCATCTTCCTCTTTCAACACATGGTCCTCACATTTTTTTCCAGCAACTTTTATCAATTTTTAATAGCGCGGTCTGAGTTAGTATCTTGACGTCAGACAATCTGAATAGATTGATTAATTGATAGATTCAGAAACCGACATCACAGCATTCGAGTCATTCCCATAAGCGCTCCGTCCCCATCCTCAGCAGCCAGCAAAGAGTTCCAACACCAATAATTCCAGTAGCAACATGATTATATGTCCGTCTCGCCTTTCCTCTGAGCGTCGAGCCTCGGCCAGATCGCCTCGTCACACCTCGCTGCCTCATTCTTGCCAGACTATGGTGATCCATTTGCCCCTCCGAGGTATTCTGTAGTAAACCATTTTGAGTACTGCCAGCATGGACTATATAACGAAACGCTGTTCTTTACTACTGGGTACATATCGCGTTATTTTTCCATCTACTGATTGCCATTTCCTTTTCACTTGTGTGGTGCGCATTGATCCAGGTTTCATCCAAATACACTATGTCATAATTTTATTTGCGCATTTACCTTATTTCACGTAGGTATCTGCTTCTCGTGGCTCCTACATGCGGTTGCTCGCAAATGATATTTCTACCTCCCTTGTACTTTCTAAACGTGAAGCCTTATATGAAAGGACCCACATTAATGACACACCTCTGAAGATACAGCGACACCACTGAACACTCCCCGTTTCACTTCTCAAGGCTTTTTTCGTAAGGCCAATCCCGTGACCAACGTGAAAATTTACTATCGAACGCTCATGTTTCCTCGTGAAGATGTAATACTTCTAATATTGTGCACTTCATCTCTGTCCCGTAAATTATATACCACATATAAACAAACTTTGAAATCTGCTGTACAATCTCCAGAACAAAATATTTCTGTTGGTTTTTGGAGAAAAAAAAAAGAAAAGAAACTGAAGCCTTTTGATGCAATTCTAGATACTTTTCATTTGGAGTTGGATATATTGGACACTTTCTAAATTTTACTTTTCTTTCGTTGTCATTTACACATTTTTTGTTTTGTCTGGACGAGCGTAAATTATGGTAACTGCCATTATTTAAACTTTGAACTGACTTGGGTCAACGCTCAACAATCGGGTAACCCTCCCGCCGGTAATGAGTAAAAGGGCGCATAAATTATAATAACATTATTTGAACTGTAAACGCACTGTGCTGCGACTTATTGCTGTGATGTCGACTTTGTGATTCTTTTCATGTGAATTTGACTGCAACTGATACAGATAATGCCTCGATAATGGTTGGTATCAACCATGGCGTTTATGCAAAATTGAAGGAAGATATCCCATCTTTAATCCTAGTAAAATGTGCGTGTCATTCCTTGCAGCTAGTATTATCACATGCCTCATCAGAATGTTTACCAAGGAATTTGGAATTCCTTATTGCTGAAACACACAACTGGTTCTTCAAATCATCTGTCAGACAACAGCAATATAATAATTTATATAAAGCATTAAATGATAGTTTCTCACCACTGAAAATTCAGTCGTATTGCAAAACTAGATGGTTATCAATTCAACCAGCTGTTGAAGTAATTGTGAACCAGTGGTTGGAGTTGAAGACACACTTCGAAATAACAAGTGAAAAGTGAACACAGCTGAAATATATAGAATGTACAGTGATTTAAAAAAATTAGCATTCCTTCTCTTTTCACAACCCATTTTAAGTGAAGTGCAAAAAGTTAATAAACAGTTTGAATCTCAAAATGTTGATACAGTTAAATTACGTGACGATCTCACTTTGTTATTTCACTCAATTGGTAAAAGACTTATATTGCCAACTTTTAAAGCTGACTTGTTCACTTGCACTATTGATAGCTATTTGGTTCCTAAGCAATACCTGTGATCCAATTCGAATCAAATATTGAAATCGAATCAAAAATTGATTGTTTAAAAACCAAAGGACTGTTAAAAGAAAATGAAGAGAACAACTTAAGAAAGCGCTGTCAATATATTCTTCTCTCATTATTCTAGCAATTGAAGCAGAAACTTTTTGAAAATTTAGATGTATTGAAACATATTTCACTCTTTTCTGTTAACAACATACTTCAACCAGTAAAGGACATATCAAAATATTGTCAAGTTATGAAATTTTTAGGGGCTACTGATAATAGTGTGGCGGAAGCAGAATATCAGTTAACCAAAATAAATTTAGTTGACTGGAGAAAAAAAAAAAGAAAAGAAACTGAAGCCTTTTGAATGAAGTAAAACAATTTAAAGATGCTTCAGGTAACAGTCCATTCTGTGAGCTCTTTGAATGTGCGATGTCTGCCATGATACTACCCCGTTCAAATGCTGATGTGGAAAGAGTTTTCAGTACTATGAATTACACAAAATGTAAACTAAGAAATAGGATGAAAGTTGACCTCTTAAATGCTATCTTGACAATAAGATTTGGCCTGATGAGAGCAGGAAAATGCTGTTCAATTTATCAGCTCCCTGATCGTGTATTAAAATTAATTGGAACAGCTAAAGCATACCAGAGTCATTTTGAATCTGAAGCTTCAACTTCACCATCCAAGCTAAGTGCATCTTGTGAGAAAGACACCAGTGAAGATGAGGACATGATTCTATAGAGTAAGTCAAATCAAATTTTTTTTTAATGTTGCATATCCCTTACAGGACGTTGCAGTCGGTTCGGGCGCAGCGGCGTTACTCACAAGAATATACGGGTTTACGGTGAAAGCCGTAAACGCCTTCGCCAGGGAGACGGCAGTCACATAAATTTTTTTTTTTTTAATTCGCATATCCTTTACAGGACATCGCTGTCAACAGCAGCATCTTTCAGCTGTCTGTTGATTTCTTGGCAAGATTACGCTCAGTAGTTTGCCATTGCTTTCTGAGCGGCCGGCTCAGTTATCCCGCAAGTCACCAGCGGGAGTAGAACCGCTTCCAGTTCTCTACCTGCTGTCCAGATGCAGTACCCTGAAATGCCATGACCTAACCAGTTTTGTGGGCCAGTTCGGCTGTTGTGATTATGGTGGTGTTGTGTGTTATACATTCATGATAGAACATTCATAATGATTGTTGGGCACCGTGGTTTCTTCCCTGAGTAGACATGGTCTTTGTATAAAATGAAGATGGGTCATTTTTATAAAAATGAAAATGGGACATTTTTAGAAATGAGGATTACAGGCAATGAGAGGGTCAATATTCTCGGGGCAGAAGGAAACATTTGCTTTTCCAGTGCGGGAATATTGATTCCAACTTAACACATCACTGGCCTCTCCATTTTCCGAACATCAACCCTAGCAGGATAAATGACGCTGGGCCTCTTTTATTACCACTTCATGTTTTTTCACCGTGTCAACACCTGCAGGCTTATGGACTTTCCCATCACCTCGGTTATTAGTTACGAACATTCACTCCCCCGGTGTGTAAAGGATGGACATTAGTGATCCCATGCGGAAAGGAACTTTCGCACCCCCTTTGTTATTGGTTATGGACATTCAGATGTCAGGTCTTAGTCAGATATGACTGAGCTACCGTATGGAAGTAGACGGTACTATCTGCTTTCTGTCAGCGCCGAATGTTGGGCATCGCTTACCAAACCCGACACCCCACATTGTGCAACGGCTTCGGGCGGAAGAGCGCTATTGGGAGGGTATAAGCCTTATCATGGTGCGAGGAAATTCAACCTAAAGACATAATGTCATGGCAGGGCAGACCAGGTCCTAAGCCTTGGTTCGCAGCTGGTCTAGGATCGAAGCTCCGACAGGCGGACAGTTAGAGAATTGCTTTACTGATCCGGCTGCTTCTGCAGCTTGTCTGTTTCCAGATGTATAGGTATTACCTTTCCTCTGAAGGGAACTAGGCAGGCCGAGAGAGGTATCATGCTGCATGGGCAACACAAGGTCTCTATACTTTAGCCCAGGCTTTGTGCTATGGAGAGGCAATAATTACATCCCTGATGTTAACCGGTCTCGGAATAAAAGCGAGAGATAGTTATTAAGCCTTTTTGAAGCACAATATACCAAACTATCGCCTGTCACGAGGGAAAGGTGCCAGTGATGGGCATTCACACCTTCTGAGTATTGAGAACAAACAATAAACTTCTTCTTCTTCAGCGTTCCGAGCCATTGAGGTTCTTTGCTGCAGATACAATCCGTCTCCATTCGTCTCTATGGTTGACCTTCTCTTGCCAGTCGTTGATTCCAAGTGCTTGTAGGTCTGTATATATATTATCTCTCCACAGTCTTCTTGGTCTACCTCAGGGTCTACAGTCATTTATTTCCTGAGTGCAAGCGAGATTTGTTTCCCTATTATCTTCCATTCTTTCTATATGCCCCAGCCATTGTAGTCTATTAGCCTTCATGATACCAGTGATTAGCGGGGACTTAAACAGATCATAAATTTCTTTGTTACTTCTTCTTTTCCACTCTCCACTTTGTGTATCCCTAATGGGTCCAAAGATGCGTCTTAAAACTTTGTTCTCAAAGGTTTGTAGCAAGGCTTCGTCTCCTTTCGTTGTACTCCAGGTTTCAGAGCCATACAGCACAACTGGTCTGATCAGTGTTTTGTATATTGTGATTTTGGTGTTACGAGATAGCGCCTTTGATTTTAGTAGATGTTGTAGTGCATAGTATATCTTATTTCTAGAGTTGATTCTAGTTTGTATTTCTTCCCTTATGATGTTGGAGCAGTTGAAGATTGTACCCAGGTATTTGTATGTTTCCGTTCTTTTAAAGGTCATATTATCTATTTGTATGTGGCCAGAGTTTTTAGCCATTCCTTCTCTTGAAATTACCATATATCAATATGGTAATATTATATATCAATATGGTAAACAATAAACTATGTAGTTTATTCACTCATGGACATTTACGGTGTTCCTGTCAAACCAAGAACATTTTCCGTGAGAACTATAAATCCCTTAGTATTTCAGTAGAGCTAGGAGGATGGTGATTTAATTTCTTCATCACAATAACATCAGGATAGTTAATTAATTAATTAAGTAGACATAATTGTTACAGTGTTTAATACGATGTTATTATTATTTTCTTTTGTTGTTGTTGTTGCTGTAGTTGGGTTAATGATTATGCTATATTCTATGAATCTGTAGATATTTTCTGATCAGTGTTTTGTATATTGTGATTTTGGTGTTACGAGATAGCGCCTTTGATTTTAGTAGATGTTGTAGTGCATAGTATATCTTATTTCCAGAACTGATTCTAGTTTGTATTTCTTCCCTTATGATGTTGGAGCAGTTGAAGATTGTACCCAGGTATTTGTATGTTTCCGTTCTTTTAAAGGTCATATTATCTATTTGTATGTGGCCATAGTTTTTAGCCATTCCTTCTCTTGAAATTACCATATATCAATATGGCAATATTATATATCAATATGGTAAACAATAAACTATGTAGTTTAATTCACTCATGGACATTTACGGTGTTCCTGTCAAACCAAGAATATTTTCCGTGAGAACTATAAATCCCTTAGTATTTCAGTAGAGCTAGGAGGATGGTGATTTAATTTCTTCATCACAATAACATCTGGATTGTTAATCAATTAATTAAGTAGACATAATTGTTACAGTGTTTAATAAGATGTTATTATTATTTTCTTTTGTTGTTGTTGTTGTTGTAGTTGGGTGAATGATTATGCTATATTCTATGAATCTGTAGATATTTTCTTCCTTTTCCCTTGTTATCTTAATATAATATTGTTTGTTGAAAGCAATCGCTGTGTAATTACTTGTTAATTGGTGTTTGAGTTTTTTTTTTCATGTGTGTTCACATTGATAAGATTAGTTCACGGACAACATTACTAAGGAGCTTGCTGTGGGCTGGAAAAACACATGGACCCTCCGTTTGCAGACAGTGAGTGCTCTCCTCTCGATGGCTCGGTAAAATTCCAGTACTCGATTGGCCTCCTTTAGGAAAAATTACTGTATTCTTTATATATTCCCCTAGACAGTCGTTTGAGCCAGTTCACGTTTCTTAAACAGTTGGTTATTAAGATTTGAGGATTATTTTCCTTATATCTTCATCCTCACCCAACAGAAACTTCAAATAGAACTCAATCGCATAAGCACTTGGTGTGAAGTAGCTGGTGCATTGGTCAACCCAACGAAGGCAGCCGTGACATGATTCTCTCTGAATAACCATATTATCAACACTCTAACATCAATTGTAAGTCTGTGGTCAGAGATTGTGTAAAGAACGCAGGCAATGAAATACCTGGGGATACCATTTGATCGAAGCCTTGCTTATACTGAGCACAAAGACGAGGTGACAACAAAGGTCAAGCTGAGTTTGGCTGCGATGAGGGTGATGGTGGCAACAACTTGCGAGCAGCGCCATCTATGTCTTCTATATGATGGTCTGGTCTTTCTGTTTTTGAGTATGCGATGGCGGAAAGAAAATCCTAACCTGTCCGTTTCGCGGCGACTGCACTAGCCAGGCGACCTTAATTCCCTAGGCTTAAAGACCCCTCTGCCATGAACCGCAAGGCAGTAAATGACAGTTTTGACAGATGACGATCCTGACTCTCAGCCGAAAGCAGATGGAAAGAGTGGAGAGGATACAGAACGATGCTATGCGTATTATTCTGGGTATACATGATATACATCATACAGGGCGATGCGCTACCTTCTTGATTTCCCAATCATAGAGGACAGAATACAAATTTACCGAGCAAGTGTCAACTCAAGCACACAACATCCACTGCATAGCGAAATTAAGAATGTAAAGGACAGCAAGTTAATTAAAGAGGAAAGTCGTGGATGGGTCATGCCAAAAACATTCTGCAACAGGTGTGTTCTACCGGGGACATCGAACCTGGCGAGGATTGGGTACAAGTGCCAACATACTTCTGTACGTCCTTTTCAGTTTGCATCCAACTAGACAGAAAATGCAGTCGCGACGTTCAGGCTGCTCTGGAGGCGGAAGTACAGAATTTGCTCTTCGAGTATTCTTTAGAGTGTGATGCGGTCATTTACTCAGATGGGTCGGTCGTTCGGCGAATGAGAAGTTCATGGGCTCTTTCGGCTCAGACTGAAGGGAGACTTGTGAAGAAAGATTCTGGTGCTTTTGCCTTGACCACAAGTAGCCTGACTATGGACCTCATAGCAGTAAGTAAAGTGATAACATGGCTCGAGACACAGACCTTCACTGGGACATGTTTCCTTAGTGACTCACTGAGTTTGCTCAGGAAGGTAGAAATGGGTTGGGTCCATAGACCAAAAAAAAAAAAAAAAAGTCGAAAAGAAGACAATGGTTGGTGTCACGGCTGGCAAAGATGAGTTTCATGGCGTAGTCCATTCATGCTTACTATGCGTCTGTCTTGTTGATGTCTAACTTGAGCATTAAAATCACCCATTATTATAGTTTATTCTGAATGCTTCCTTTCTCCAAATTATTATAATCATTATTATCATCACTGCTGTCATCACTCCTTGTGTTGTTGGTGCATAAGCTTGTATTATTTTGATATCAAAAGGTGTGCCACCTAACTTTATTAGTAATATTCTGTCTGATACAGTCCAATATCGTTTTATAGACGTTGATCTCTTTGTATCCATTACAATCGCTACCCCTGACTGTGTTTTCGCTCCACCGGAATGAATTATGTTATATTCCTAGGATACTAAACTGCCCATTTCTTTTTGTCTGGTCTCACATATACCTAACATGCTAATATCCCATCTTCGTTCTTAATGTTATCAAATTTGAGATCCCCACTCATAATTCTAACATTCCAAAACCCCACTATCAGGGATAGTAATCTATTGCACTCTTGCTTTTGGTCACGAGTCACCTGGTAAACATGACTACTCCTACCATGTGCGGCTGCTCCTATGTAGCACTCATTTATTCCGTTTCTCTGATTTTCGATGCAATTGTAAAACATGGTTTTCTTGGCATCTGTAAAGAAGGTAGATTGCCATTGCTTTACTTCTTAGCAGTGACCATAATGGTTGATGACAGTAGCCATTGTCTTTCCCCCCTCCCCCCACAAATAATAATAATAATAATAATAATAATAATAATAACTATCTGTCGGCTACTTTTAAACTTCATCCACCACCTGCAACCATGGCTTCACGTAACAATGATCCAGGGACTAAATTGGTACCGCACCTTGTCCAAGGGTGTCCCTAGGCTAGCGGAGGGAAGGCGGCACCTTACTTCACCATTGATATGGGATACCTCCTACCCCGCCACCATGTGGGTATATATATCAAGGTGATTGATATGAGTGAACCCCCCTCCCCCCCCCCCCATCATTGGTGCCGTGCGCTCCCACACTGGCCTTGAACTAGACATCATGGACTTGTTTGTGCAGATGATGATGTCTTTAGGACGTAAACTCTGTTCGGCGAGTTACCTTATCCCAGTGTCGACCGAAATAGACGACAGACCTTCGCAATATCTCCAAGTGTAATGTCAACCGGGCAGTGTTGTTTTGCAGGTCAATGTGTATGTCAGTATATTCTTTTCAGCTTTGGAGGTCGCTTGAGTCACAGTCCTGCTTCATTATCTCGTCAGCCTCAGCCATCCAAAATCCAACACATTTGAGATTAAATCTCTTTTAATTCGCCAAAAGCACCATGCCCTGACTTCGACAGACAGAGAGATGAAAGTTTACCCATAGGAGAGAACTTTGGATACGAACTTAATTCGTGATCAATGCCACTACAGAGCCTTGCAAACTATGTTCACCGAAGAAACAACAGAAGAAGAAGGATAAAGAGAAGAACAGAAAGTAGTAGTAGTAGTAGGAGTAGTAGTAGTAGTAGTAGTAGTAGTAGTAGTAGTAGTAGTAGTAGTAGTAGGAGGAGGAGGAGGAGGAGAAGAAGAAGAAGAAGAAGAAGAAGAAGAAGAAGAAGAAGAAGAAGAAGAAGAAGAAGAAGAAAAAGAAGAAGAAGAAGAAGAAGAAGAAGAAGAAGAAGAAGAAGAAGAAGAAGAAGAAGAAGAAGAAGAAGAAGAAGAAGAAGAAGAAGAAGAAGAAGAAGAAGAAGAAGAAGAAGAAGAAGAAGAAGAAGTAAAAGAAGAAGAAGAAGAAGAAGAAGAAGAAGAAGAAGAAGAAGAAGAAGAAGAAGAAGAAGAAGAAGAAGAAGAAGAAGAAGAAGAAGGAGGAGGAGGAGGAGGAGAAGGAGAAGAAGGAGAAGAAGAAGAAGAAGAAGAAGAAGAAGAAGAAGAAGAAGAAGAAGAAGAAGAAGAAGTTATTTGGTCAAATAATTAAGATAGATAGGTTGATAATAATTAAGATAGATATATTGAAATCTGTATTTATAGCTATACCAAACAGACCAGGAGCAACTAAATGCGAAGATTTTCGTACAATTAACCTCATAAATAATGTCACTAAGCCTCTACTTAGAATTATAATGAGAAGAATAAGGAAGAAAATAAACATGGAAATTGGTGAAGAGCAGTAGGAAAAGGTAAAAACAATGCAATATACATATTACGAACACTATTAGGAAGATTAGTAGAGACAAATAAAGACATATATTTGTGCTTCATAGATTATACTAAGGCATTCATCTCCTCTCATCATCTCATCTCATCATGTTCCTCTTGTACATTGTGGTGTCGAGGTGAAGTATAAACCGCGGGAGAGTGCCCGCTTATGGGCTTGATGTATCGACATTCCCATGGACTGTTATTCCCTGCGTCCATCGTTTACGTGGTCGGCCTCTTCCCCTGCTTCCCTCTGGTCTTTACATCATTGCTTGTTGTGGTAGACTGTTAGTTGGTAACCTACTTGCATGGCCAAACTATTTGACTTGCTGCCTTCTAATAATATCTAGTGCAGCTATAACTCCCACTTTAGTCCTGATTTTTTCATTTCTGATCTTATCTCTTCTTGATACATTGAGTATTCTTCTCAGGAATCTAATTTCTGTTGTTGTGATTTTTCTTTTCTCTTTTTCTGTCACTGTCCAGGTTTGGCATTGGTAACATAGAGTTGGAAGGAAGATTTTGTTGTAAAGTGCTTTCTTAGCAGCTATTAATACATGTTTGTTCTTTAGTATTGGTGCCATTTGTCAAATGAGTTGGTTTGCCTTATAGCTTCTATTTTCGATCTCGTCTTCTGGTTTGCCATTTGATGATATTATACTTCCTAGGTACTTGAAACTCATTACTTGTTTCAAGGGATGTTCGTTCAGGTGAATTGTTGTTGTCTTTCTTCTTTAGTTATAGTTGATACCTCTGTTTTACTTGTGCTAATTTTCGTGTTATGTTCCCTACACATTTCATTTAGACTATACATGTGGTCTTGTAATTCAGCTTCTGATTTTGATATTAGTGCTTGGTCGTCCGCAAACAGAAGTTCTCTAATGGTTTTAGATTTTCAGACGGTTCTTCTTCTGTGTTCTTGTCATGCGGTGTTCTTGCGGTCTCTGTTTGGCTGGTTTCTTTACATATGTTGGCTTTATATGTTATAAACAAGAGAGGGGACAAGACACAACCTTGTTGTGCTCCGGATTTTATGGTGAAGGGTTCTGAGTGTCCTCCAGTTGCTCTCACTATGCATTCACTGTTGTTGTATAAACTTCTACATAGGTTTGTTAGATGTGTACTCACTCCATATTGTTTAAGGATTTCCACAGCTTGTTTCTATCTACTCTATCAAATGCCTTTTCTTGGTCGACAAAGGCTAAGTAGAGTGTTTCATTGAATTCGATTGATTTTTCTATAAGTTGTCTAAGAGCAAAAATGGCATCTGCACATCCTTTGTTTTTCCTAAATCCAAGTTATGTTTCGCTTAGCTGGGGTTCTATAATAGTTCGTAGTCTTTTCTCAAGAAGTTTGCAAAATATTTCCCCTCTCTTTTGTCTCTTTTGCTGACATTTTGTTTTTCCAAATTGGGATAATTATGGCGTTTCCCCAGTCTCGTGGTGTCTGTTGTTCTACCCAAACATGGTTGAATAGTCTATGTAGCCATGCTGCTCCTACTTCTCTTGCTGCTTTAATTAGTTCATTTGGTAATTCATCTTGTCCTAGTGATTTGTTTAATGGGGCTAATCTGATGGCTTCTATAATTTCTTCTTTCAGTATGTCTGGTTCTAGTTCTTCGGTGGCATCTGTGTCGGTTTATTTAATTCCTGTGACATCTGATGGGATGTTGAAGTTGTTCGAAGTACTGTTTCCATCTTATTAGGATTTGTTTTTGTTCACTTATTGGTTCTCCATTTTCGTTGTTAATTATTTCAGTTGGGTCAAAGGGTTCTTATCTTTTTATTGAAGTTTCTAGTTGCCTCCTTGTATTTTTTATTT
This sequence comes from Cepaea nemoralis, assembly GCA_014155875.1. Lineage (NCBI taxonomy): Eukaryota > Metazoa > Mollusca > Gastropoda > Stylommatophora > Helicidae > Cepaea > Cepaea nemoralis. Next base: position 742,171 of record JACEFZ010026854.1, on the reverse strand, counting down.
AGAGTTTCTCAATACTCGTCCCAGTCTTTTTGTTTTTCTCTCTTTACTATTCTATTCACATGTCTTCTCGCTATTCTATATTCTATGTAATCGCATTCCTGTTTGCTCTTCGACCACTTTTTATATTTTTCCTTTTTGTCTTTTACAGCTTTCTTTACTTACTGAACGTAAAATTTGCCCAGGAATCACGAACAGCGAAAATGCTGGGGTTGACTCCTGTGAAGGACATGCAAGTTAATTTTTATTTTACTTCCGCGTTCCACCAATGTGTTATTTTCTTTATCCGTGTTTTGCGTATTTTCATGGTTCCACATGTTATCTTTGCAGTATTTAAAATGCTTGATTTCAACATCTCCCATTCTTCTTCCGCTGGATTTCTTTCTATAGGTAATTTTAGAAAGATTTCAGTTAGCTCTTTTTCATAATTTTCCCTCACTGTCTCGTCTTTGAGGTTGTTTAGGTTTACTGTTTCACATGGCATGTATTTTCCTGGTCTTTGCTTCTACTGATGATTCTTATTGTGGCAACGACTGTTTTGTGGTCTGTGTTTATACCGAATTTTGGCACTGCCCTTGCATCTAATATATTTCTCTTTCTGTTATTTCTTGTTAATATAAAATCAATTTGGCTTTTAGTATCTAGATCGTTCCATTTATACCAGGTGTATATTTGTAAGTCTGTGTGTTTATAGAATGTATTTGTTATATATAGGTCGTGTTGGCTGCATAGCTCTATCAGTCTACTTCCGTTATCATTTCTTTCATTATGTTGGTCTCCAAATGCTCCAAGATGTTTTTCTATGCCTGCTCTGTTGTGTCCTAGTCTTGCATTGAAGTCTCCCATAACTATGATGTTGTCCTGCTTATCTATTTTATTTAACACGTCATGGATGTCTTCGTAGAAGTCCTCGCATTCTTGCTCATTATTTTTTGTATTACATGGAGCGTATATTTGTACATACGTTGTAATTGTTTCTTCTTTTATTCTCACTGTTATGATTCTTTCTGATATATATTTTATTTCTAGTTTCCTTTTGCTAGCCGTGGTTCAATGACTATTCCCACACTGTTTCTTGTCCTTTCTTGCTGTTCCACTCCAGAGTAGACAAACGTGTAACTGTGGTGGATCTCCTTGCTTCCTTCCCCCTTTATTCTAGTGTCCGCTATTCCAACAGTCAAATTTTCCTATTATCCATTATCTATTTATCCATTAGGGTCAGTCCGTTTATACTTCTTAGTTTTTCTACGAGCAGTATGAAGATCTATTGCCTGCTTGCTAGGCCAGTCGCAGATTTAGGAAAAAATCTGACCATAGGGAGTCCATCCCCTATGGTGAGCCATATCCCTGTTAGCCCATAACATCGCGGTCATGGTTTCCCAGTCTACACCACGTGGAGGTAAGGTTGTCTTGTATAGTCTGCGGGTCATCGGCAGGCTACTAATTTTCACTATTCACTCCTCCTGGGAGAGGCTAGCCGATCCTAACCCTGCTGGCTGCAGGGCCAGGCGCAGTCCACACTAAGGCATTTCATAAAGTAAATCATGATGAACTGATTAAAATGTTGGAAGATATTAACATTGATGGCAAAGATCTCAGAATAATAACAACTCTTTACTGGATTCAAACACTAGCAATTAAAATGGGAAATAAAGACGGAAATTATGAACACATAAAGTTGGGAGTAAGACAGGGATGTGTTTTCTCACCAGATCTCTTCTCCCTCTATAGCGAAGTAATGATGAGAGAGATCAAAGAAAAGCCAGGAATAGTATTTGGAGGTTATAATATAAATAATATATGCTATGCAGTTGACACAGTATTGATAGCGGATAATGAAAAAGATCTACAACAATTGTTGGACATTATAATAACAGAGAGTGCAAAGAAAGGACTCTCCTTGAATATCAAGAAAACAGTAACAATGGTTATATCAAAGAAACAGGTGACACCCAAATGTGAAATAGAGACAGAAGGGAAAATTCTTCACCATGTGGATAGTTTTAAATATCTAGGGACATTTATAACATTAGATAGAAGATGCACAACAGAGATCAGGAGCAGAATAGGGCAAGCAAAGGCTCATTAAAAGAAAAGAAAAATGAAGACTATCTAATGCAATAAGTCGCTATCTTTTAATGTAAGAAAGAAAGTGCTGAGGTGCTGTATAGAACCTGTTTTACCGTATGGCTGTGAATCTTGGAATATAAATGAACAAATTAGGAGGAGACTGGAAGCAACAGAGATGTTGTTCCTTAGACGAACGTTGCGAATTCCTTGGACTGCATAAGTAACTAACGACGAATGCCTTGAAAAGGCTGGCGAAACTAGAATATTATATACAACAATAAGAGAGAGACAAACAGCTTTTTTGGTCATGTGATGAGAAGAGAGACCCTGGAGAACATTGTGACAACTGGAAAGATCCAGGGGAAGAGAGGCAGAGGCAGACCACGATAAATTATGCTGAATGGATTGCAACGGTGGTATGGAGGAATATCAACGGCAGAGTTGATCCAGAAAACCAAAGACAGAGATTTGTCGAGAGTCATGAACGCCTACGCCGGTCGGCACGGCACTTGATAATGATGAGAATGATTAGAGAATAAAGTACGGCGTTGGAAGAGACAGAGGTAGATAAAGAGATAGGATGCCTGAAGGTCTGAGACGATAGCATGCATGAGTATCACCAGCAGCATTGATCCAGAACACCGTGATCTGTGGGCAGACGTACGCCTACACCACGTCCCTGTTCACATGCTGATGATGGTGAATAGCAGGGATACCAAGACATTTTTGGGGGCAGGTTAGTGAGGCAGGGGAGGAGCTACAGAAAATGTGTTAGCTTTACATCGTAGCATGGTGAAACATCTATATCAGCAGTCAATGACAACACTAAAGACAGTGGGTTGTGGCCAGCCATTATCAACGAGGTAATAAATACGGCATTGGCAATATGCAAAAGAATAATGCAATTTCTATTGATTTTCTTAGATTTGTGACGTGAGAACGTTTGTGTTCAGAAGTGATTGACAGAATACTTAGCCACAGAGAACACTCGCAGCAGCCACATTGATTAAATTATGTACAACATTTAGATATCCGAGAAGTATCTCAGTATATAACTTTGTTGGCAGCTCTGCTTAGTAAAATGTATGTACAAACCAATAAAGAACAACAGTAGTGGCATATTTATTAGCTGATATAAACCCAACGTACAGTAAGCGCTACATATTAATTCGGATATATGTCTGTCTTCTGTAGACAATCCTGTTAGGAGAAATTATCAGCATTAACCCAAGTGTAAGACAAAATAGCTACAGCCAACGACTGCTTGACGTTTCTTTGTAACATGTGTCGAGGGGATTGTGCTGAAGGAAATTATATTTATGCTAAGTCTTTGCAGAATAACATGTCTGGACAGCAGATATAACAATACGTCATGTTATATCTTGACAATGGTTACCAAACGTGGACAATACGTCTCTTTTTGTTGCGAGAAGTTATTACTTTAACTCTTTATTTGCTACGAAGTTTAGTCAACGGTGGGGATTAATAATAACACGATTTGGGGGGGGGGGGGGGGGAGTAATGACATTAGTGCGGATACAGTGGTGTTCGTCGTCGCTGGAGCAATGGAGTTCGTACTTTGTGAGAAGCTTTTGGCAGAACTCCCTGCGGGAAGAGACCGAGCCATATGAGGTAAAACGTTGTAGAGTAAAGTCGGATCTTCTTGCATGGAACTGTATGCTTCTGTTTAAGATCAGTGTGTGATAGAGTGGAGTTTGTACATGGCTGATTAGATCACATAGTTATAGAGTGGGGTTGTAAATGGGTGAATAGATGCATATGTCCTAGAGTAGAGTTATAGGTGGCTGAATAGACCAATATGTTCTATAGTGGTGTCATTTGTGTCTTATTAGACCAGTATGTCCTATAATGGGGTCTTTGAATATTTGATTAGACTAATATGTTCTATAATGGGGTTGACGATGGATGACCAGACTAATATCTCATACATGAGGTTGTAGCAGGTTTATTAGACCAGATTATCCTAGAAGGAGTTTAGGAGGAGTGAGAAGTTCATGGACCTTTACGGCTCAGGCCGGGGGGAAAAGTGTGAAGGAAGAGTATGGCGCTTTTGCTTTGACCACAACAACCTGACTATGGAAGTCATGGCAGTAAGTACAGCAATAACATGGTTCGAGACACAGACATTCAAATGGGCATGTGTCCGTAGTGACTCAATGACTTTGCTCAAAAGTATAGAGATGGGGTGGGTCCGAAGAGAGTGGTTGCTGTCTCTGGAGCGGTCTCGACTGGCAAAGATTAGTTTCATCTTCGTGCCAGGGCATGCGGGTGTCCAAGGGAATAAGCAAGCTGACAGGCTTGCAGGTAGGGCTATTGTGGAAGGCGGACGAGCCACGGACCAGGAAGACATTCTGAATGCTCTACGAGAAGTAAGTCGTTTACAAGAACCAAGCGATGACTGAGAATCTACAACCATGGTCAGGTTGCAAGAACAGCAAGATAATTATAAGAGGTGTGGCCAAACAAGAACACTACGCAGGAAGCCAAAGAAGAGTAATAAACCAACACACAACTGGTGTCGTGAGCCGCTACACGCTGCGGGATTTGCTGAGGATGGGATCCGAGCACTTATGGACTGAATGGTTCAATGTGCAGTGAGGATGATCTGTCGAATAACTAACTAGTCTATCCAAGAGGGGGGTCATGGATGTCTGATTAGATCAGTCGGTCCTAGAGTTGGGTTATTGCGGCCTGATTACACTAGACTGTGCTAGAGTGAAGTTATGAATGTCTGATTAGATATATCTGTCCTAAAGTTGGTTTTTTGGTGTCTGATTAGATCAGACTGTCCTAGGGTGGGGTTACTGGTGTCTGATTAGATCAGTCTATCCTAGAGTGGGGTTACTGGTGTCTGATTAGATCAGTCTGTCCTAGGGTGGGGTTATTGGTGTCTGATTAGATCAGACTGTCCTAGGGTGGGGTTATTGGTGTCTGATTAGATCAGACTGTCCTAGGGTGGGGTTATTGGTGTCTGATTAGATCAGACTGTCCTAGGGTGGGGTTATTGGTGTCTGATTAGATCAGTCTGTCCTAGGGTGGGGCTATATGTGTCTGATTATAATAGTCTGTCCTAGGGTGGGGTTATTGGTGTCTAATTAGATCAGACTGTCCTAGGGTGGGGATATTGGTGTCTGATTAGATCAGTCTGTCCTAGGGTGGGGCTATATGTGTCTGATTATAATAGTCTGTCCTAGGGTGGGGTTATTGGTGTCTGATTAGATCAGTCTGTCCTAGGGTGGGGTTATTGGTGTCTGATTAGATCAGTCTGTCCTAGGGTGGGGCTATATGTGTCTGATTATAATAGTCTGTCCTAGGGTGTGGTTATTGGTGTCTGATTAGATCAGTCTGTCCTAGGGTGGGGCTATATGTGTCTGATTATAATAGTCTGTTCTAGGGTGGGGTTACTGGTGTCTGATTAGATCAGTCTGTCCTAGGGTGGGGCTATATGTGTCTGATTATAATAGTCTGTCCTAGGGTGGGGTTATTGGTGTCTGATTAGATCAGTCTGTCCTAGGGTGGGGCTATATGTGTCTGATTATAATAGTCTGTCCTAGGGTGGGGTTATTGGTGTCTGATTAGATCAGACTGTCCTAGGGTGGGGTTATTGGTGTCTGATTAGATCAGACTGTCCTAGGGTGGGGTTATTAGTGTCTGATTAGATCAGTCTGTCCTAGGGTGGGGCTATATGTGTCTGATTATAATAGTCTGTCCTAGGGTGGGGTTATTGGTGTCTGATTAGATCAGACTGTCCTAGGGTGGGGTTATTGTTGTCTGATTAGATCAGACTGTCCTAGAGTTGGGTTATTGCGGCCTGATTAAACTAGACTGTGCTAGAGTGAAGTTATGAATGTCTGATTAGATATATCTGTCCTAAAGTTGGTTTTTTGGTGTCTGATTAGATCAGACTGTCCTAGGGTGGGGTTATTGGTGTCTGATTAGATCAGACTGTCCTAGGGTGGGGCTATATGTGTCTGATTATAATAGTCTGTCCTAGGGTGGGGTTATTGGTGTCTGATTAGATCAGACTGTCCTAGGGTGGGGTTATTGGTGTCTGATTAGATCAGACTGTCCTAGGGTGGGGCTATATGTGTCTGATTATAATAGTCTGTCCTTGAGTGGGGTTATTGGTGTCTGATTAGATCAGTCTGTCCTAGTGTGGGGCTATATGTGTCTGATTATAATAGTCTGTCCTAGGGTGGGGTTATTGGTGTCTGATTAGATCAGACTGTCCTAGGGTGGGGTTATTGGTGTCTGATTAGATCAGACTGTCCTAGGGTGGGGTTATTGGTGTCTGATTAGATCAGACTGTCCTAGGGTGGGGCTATATGTGTCTGATTATAATAGTCTGTCCTAGGGTGGGGTTATTGGTGTCTGATTAGATCAGACTGTCCTAGGGTGGGGTTATTGGTTTCTGATTAGATCAGACTGTCCTAGGGTGGGGCTATATGTGTCTGATTATAATAGTCTGTCCTAGGGTGGGGTTATTGGTGTCTGATTAGATAGGTCTGTCCAATAGTGAAGTTATATGTGTCTGATTAGATCAGACTGTCCTAGGGTGGGGTTATTGGTGTCTGATTAGACCAGTCTGTCCTAGGGTGGGGTTATTGGTGTCTGATTAGATCAGACTGTCCTAGGGTGGGGTTATTGGTGTCTGATTAGATCAGACTGTCCTAGGGTGAGGCTATATGTGTCTAATTATAATAGTCTGTCCTAGGGTGGGGTTATTGGTGTCTGATTAGATCAGACTGTCCTAGGGTGGGGTTATTGGTGTCTGATTAGATCAGACTGTCCTAGGGTGGGGCTATATGTGTCTGATTATAATAGTCTGTCCTAGGGTGGGGTTATTGGTGTCTGATTAGATCAGACTGTCCTAGGGTGGGGTTATTGGTGTCTGATTAGATCAGTCTGTCCTAGGGTGGGGCTATATGTGTCTGATTATAATAGTCTGTCCTTGAGTTGGGTTATTGGTGTCTGATTAGATAGGTCTGTCCAATAGTGAAGTTATATGTGTCTGATTAGATCAGACTGTCCTAGGGTGGGGTTATTGGTGTCTGATTAGATCAGACTGTCCTAGGGTGGGGTTATTGGTGTCTGATTAGATCAGTCTGTCCTAGGGTGGGGCTATATGTGTCTGATTATAATAGTATGTCCTTGAGTGGGGTTATTGGTGTCTGATTAGATCAGACTGTTCTAGGGTGGGGTTATTGGTGTCTAATTAGATCAGTCTGTCGTAGAGTGGAGTCTTGTGTGCCTGATTAGGTCAGTCTATCCTAGAGTGGGGTTACTGGTGTCTGATTAGACCAGTCTGTCTTAAGGATTCTTGTGTGCCTGATTAGGTCAGTCTTTCCTAAAGTGGGGTTATTGGTGTTTGATTCGATCAGTCCATCCTGGAGTGGAGTCTTAGATTTCTTGTTAGGTTATTCTGCCCAAGAAAGCAGTCTTGTGCATCTTATTAGATCAGTCTTTCATAGAGTGAGGTTACTGGTGTCGAATTAGATAGATCAGTCTGTCCTAGAATGGAGACTTAAGTGTCTGATCAGATTAGTCTGTCCTAGAGTGAGATTATTGGTGTCTGATTAGATCAGTCTCTCCTAGAATGGGGTTTTATCTGTGTCTGATTAGTGAGATTAATGATGTCGGATTAAATCGTCCGTCCTTCACAGTAGCCTTACCTGCAAACCTGTGAGATGCTCATTTCCTTATACCAGCGCATGCCCTGCCACGAAAATTAATCTAATCTTTGCCAGCCAAGACTACTCCAGACACAAAAACCACTCTCTACGGACTCCAGAGACAAACACCACTCTGTACGGACCCACCTCATCTCTAACTTTCCTTGTATCGGTCCAGTTGAGTAAATAAATTGGTTAAAGGCATTGCCTGTTTCTTGTGTAGTATGTGTGTGTGTGTGTGTGTGTGTGTGTGTGTGTGTGTATGTGTGTGAGTGTGTGTGTGGGGATGCTGAGTGGTCTCAAGATATGATGTCTGCCTCGAGTACTGGAGGTCCCGGTTTCAAGCCCCGGTGAGGACCGGGTTGTTTTTAACGTTAACTTTTAGTAAAAAAAGCAATTCCCCTGGTCTCTAGGTAGTGAGTTCGGACGCCCGTATGTATTGTTGCGCACCTAAAAAATCCCTCGCCAGTTGGAAATCGAAAAGGGGTAGTCTAACGGCGCTGCTTGCACAAAACTTCGAGTTAAAAATCTACCCAAAGTATTTCAGGATTCTCGCCGGTGCTACAGAGAACGTGCACTGAGCTGAGATTCCCCGAACTCAGGCTTGAGATAGGAGTAGAAAGGAGCACTTATGGGTTATACTGGTGTGCCTTGATGTTGATCCGTCAACTAAACTAAAACACTAAACTAAAACTGTGTAGTGTATTGTAGACTTGCGGTGTTTCTGTTTGAGCCTGTCTGAGTTAATCATGGGTCGTGTTGAACAGAGAGTGATTATATGATTGAAAATTACTTTATTTGTGAAATAATTTTGTAAACCTCACATTTATGCACTGTAATTTAATTGTACACTCTACCACCGTATTGCATGACTTTCTGGGTTCTAAAACAATAGAGAAATTATGAGAAAATATAAAATCATAATAAACTCACAATGCTGTTTTATTCGATGTAAGAGACACCAATGTGTCGAAGGACTTATCCTTAAACTGTAGGGTATATATATATATATTCATCTGTCAAGCTTCGCAGGGATTTACACAAAAAATCAATTGGGGAACTCGTTGAGGCTCAACCCATTTCAGTCATTTGGAGGTGACAGGTTCGAATCCCGGTCGGTAACTATAGCTTTCAAATGTTATGTTGTCTAGTACGTCCTCTAGTCTCTACTTCCTTCTTCTCCTTCTGTGAGCGCCAAACAATACTATGTGTGTTTATTTATGTAACTTTTCGCTAGGATTTGAATATGTTCTTTTCGCACTCCTGTTTAAGCTCGTCAGAAGAACCCTTCAACGATACCTCTTACGATAATCCGTGGTTTGTTTGTAAAGAGTCAAATTCAATAAACACCGCTACCTCACTTTGAGAAACACTGTAGCTTCGGCATGAATAGACACATGGATACTGCATTGATAGATTGTGTGTCAATAATAACAGCGTTGTTGACAATAAACAATGGATTGTGATGTCTTTTTTCGGTATAACGTTATCTATAAGATGCGTGTTACGTTAGTGGCTCCTACATACCAGAATTTTCCGTCAACGAAACGTTGGTGAGTATATTTTTCTATTTCCTTCATCATCATGATCATGTACCCTGCCAATTGTCGTAGACGCTCATGTCTCTGTACTGATCATGGTCCTTGATGCTCTAGATGAACTCTGCTAATGATATTCCCCCATGCCACCATCTCAGTCCAGTCCATGCAGCACCATTACTCTCGGTCTGCTTCTGCCTATTTTCCAATGATCTTTTCAGCCTTCACCATGTTTTTCATTGCTTCTCTTCTCAACACACAACCAACAAATGATGTATCTATTTCTTATAGTTATATATCATGTTTTACTTTAACTAGCCACAGCCAGGCAATCGTTGTTAAGTTACTTTGGCAGTCCAAATATAATCATCATCATGAAGTGCCCTGCCAGCTGGAGTGGGCATTCATAGCTCTCCATAGATCTCGGTCTTTGGTTTTCTAGATCAACTCTGCTGATGATATTCCTCCATGCCAACGTCTCAATCCATCAAGCATAATTTCTCTTGGTCTGCCTCTGCCTCTCTTCCCCCTAAACTCTCCAATTGTCACGATGTCCTATAATGCTGCTTTTCTCATCACATGACCAAAGAAAGCTGTTTGTATCTTTCTTATTGCTGTATATAATGTTCTATTTTCATTAGCCTCTTTCAGGCATTCGTTGTTAATTACTCTGGCAGTCCAAGGAATTCGCAACATTTGTCTCAGGAACTACATCTCTCTTGCTTCTAAGTTCTTACTAATTTGTTCATTTACATTCCAATATTCACTGCCATACAGCATAACTAGTTCTATATAGCATTTCAGCACTCTCTGTCTTACATTCAATGATAGTGACTTGTTGCATAATATACTCTTCATTGTCTTAAATGCGACCTTTGCTTGCCCTATTATGCTTTTAATCTGTGATGTACATCGTCCATCTGGTGTTATAAATACCCATAGGTATTTACAATTATCGACTTGGTTAAACATTTTCCCTTCTATTCTATGTTACATTTTGTGTTACCATTTTCTTTGATATCACCATTGTTACTGTTTTCTTGATACTCAAGGAGAGTCCTTTCTTTGCACTCTCTGTTACTACAATGTCCAACAAATGTTGTAGATCTTTTGCTACATCTGCCACCAATACTGTATCAAATACATAGCGTATATTGTTTATATTATAACCTCCGATTAGTATTCCTGGCTTCAATTTGATCTCTCTCATTATTATTAGGGACGTTCATTTGAAACCCGTTCCAATGGCTTTATTATAACAGCATGAAAGAAACATAAACAGGTGTGGTAGAATTAAACAGAGCATCCCATTTGAATGAATTATGCACCATGGGTTAGTCAGAAGAAATCGCCGTAGGCATTCAGGCAAGTATCCCATTGCTTAGGTAGGCGGCGAATGCCGTCCGCCAAAAAGGATTACGGTTGCTCACTGAACCAAGTGTTTACCGCGTTCATTACGTCTGCATCTGTGAGAAATCTTTGCCCCTTGAGAGCTTTTTTAGAGGTCCGAACAAATGAAAGTCGCATGGTGACAAATCAGAACTATAGGGTGGATGTTGCAGAATTTCCTTCCTCTTCCTTGCTAATGCTTCCTTCAAAATCTTTGCGTCATGCGGACGAGCATTATCGTGCAACAAAATCACATCGCGAGAAAGCATTACAGGTCGTTTACACCTGATGGCTTTTTGTAGCTTGTCTAGTATTTGCAAGTAGTGGGTAAAGTTGATGTTGACACCAGGTTCTTTAAAGTCGGCCAACAATAGCCCTTCATGGTTAAAAAAAAGCGCTCAGCATAGCATTACCAACGGAAACCTGTAACGTGAATTTTTTGGCTTTTGGTGATCCAGCATGCTTCCATTCCATGCTCTCTCTTTTGCTCCTTGGCTCAAAGTGGTGACACCATGATTCATCGCCTGCCACTATGCGGAAGAGAAATGCATCACCCTCCACTCTGTAACGCAGCAAATGGTTCAAACACCACCCCATACGTTCCTCTTTTTGGTGGTCTGTCAAAATCCGTGGTACGCAGTTTCTTACGAACGACCTTTTAAATTATCCCATTGGACACTTCAAATTATTTCGCTAGCGAACGTATACTTCGACAACGGTTCATCTGTACTGCTGCATCAAGTCTGGTCATGATTTTTTTTTTACTGCTACAACAATATACGCTTGACCCGGCCGTCGAAGATCTGTCGTGAACTGACGTCCTTTCCGAAACATTCGTGCCAAGTCTATCACTATTGTTTTCGACACACATTTGTTACCGTACGCTGCCTGCATTCTTTGATGAATGTCCACTGGTCGACATCCTTCAAATGAAAGAAACTGAATCACCGCTCTTTGAGCTTCTTTGGACGGATTTTGGATTAACCCGGCCATTTTCTCAACGGTCAGAAACAGAACCTATGCATCATGGGACGATGAGCTCGTGCTCTTTTATTCATTTGTCAGTACTTATCACATGATCATTACAATTACGCGCGGTGCGGCACCAATGGATTTCAAATAACGCCCATTATACTTCGCTATATAGGGAGAAGATATCCGGTGACAAAACAGTCCCCTGTTCGAAACACAGCTGCTGGCGATTTGGCAGCAGGCCGTCTTGCGTTGTTTTATTTTTTTTCCGACATGGTATGGGTGCCAAGAGATCCAACTTGTCAATAGATCACAACAGCAACAACAACAAAAATGACGGTGTTCACACACACACACACACACATACACACATACACACACGCGCGCGCGCGCGCGCACTCACACACGCACGCACACACAACGTTTACAGGCAAGATGTTCGACTTTATTGCACCGGGTCTGATCACATATATCTGCCTAGAGAGACAACAGTGGAAGATAAACTCCATGGACCGCTGAATGAACTAAACAAGACTGTTGGATTCATACAAGAGACAACATTGCAGTTATAGGCTTATTTCAGGCGACCGAAAGAAGAAGAAGAAGAAGAAGAACATATATCTGCCATGTATCTTTCGGCAGAGCCGCCTGACGAAAGCGTCGCTTCAGCGACAGCCCTCCGGGGATTGGGAAAAAAATGGAACCCACGATTTTCTTAGCGCGATGTTGGCAACTTGACCACTTCGTCAGATATGGTCGATTTTGTTTGCAGCACTGTTGTCTGTGGATGCCCGCGTATAATAAATAATAAAATAAATATAATGTAAATAACGTTCGTTCGTTCGTTTGTTTGTTTTATTTATTTTTATTTATTTATTTATTTATTTTTTTGGTCTTTTGTGACATCTCATTTCATCTCATTATGTTCCCCTTGTACCTTACGGTGACGACGTAAATCAATAACAAAAGGAGAGTACCAGTTTATGGGCTTTAATGTGTCGAGATTCGCATGGGCTGTTATTCACTCTGTCGATAGTTTAGATGGTGGGATGGCCTCTTCCTTTGGTTACATTTGGTCTGTACATCATTGCTTCGTGTGGTATACTATTAGTTGGTAGCCTAGTTTTGTGGCCGTACCATTTAAATTGATGTGTTCTATTGACATCTAGCACTGCTATAAGCCACACATTGTTTATGATTTTCTCTCTTCTTTATTCCCTTGAGTGTTCTTCTCAGGAATCTCATTTCCGGAATTGTAATTTTTCGTTTCTCATTTTCTTTCATTGTCTAGGTTTGGCATTAGTAGCATAAAGTTGACAGGAAGATTGGGCTGTAGAGTGCTTGTTGGTATCTACTCATATGCATTTGTTTATTAGTATTGGTGCCATTTGTCAGATTGCATTTATTTTCAATCTCATCTTATGATATGCCATTTGATGATATCATAGTTCTTAAGTACTTAAAACTCTTTATTTATTTCAGAGAGTGTTTTTAATAGATGAATTTGTATTGTTAATTTTTTTCTTTGGCTATAATCATAACCAATTGGAAATATTAAAGAAATTAGTCAACAAGGCTGCAGAAACAACCATCCCAAAAATGAAGATAATAAGACGCATGAAATGGATGGCGGAAGACATCTTAAAACTCATGGAAGTAAGAATAAATAACAAAAATAACAAGGAAAAATATGAAGAGATTGACAGACAAATTAAGAAGCTATGCAAAGAGGCAAAAGAAACATAGCTAGCTTGAGGAAAATTGCAAGGAAATTGAAAACCAACACAACACACGGAATACCAAATTACTGCACACAAGAATTAATTACATCACTAACAAAAGAACACACACATCAACGGGTTGCCTAAAAAACCAAAGATGGTAAAATCATAATAGAAAAAGATCAGATTTTACATGCGTGGTCAGATTATGTGAACGAATTTTATGATGATACACGAGAAGAACAATATGATCATCGATATAATAATGAAGGACCATCAATTTTGAAGATGGAAGTTCAGAATGCTCTTAACCATATTAACACTGGCAAGACCCTAGGTACAGATAACATTACAATAGAAATGATAACGCCTTAGAAGAATATGGAAGAGACCACCAGACTGCTGAACGCAATATACGATACCGGAGATATACCTCCAGAATTATGTAGTTTTATATGTGTTGCAATCCCGAAGATATCAGGAGCTTTCGAATGCGATCAACATCAAACAATTATTATAATTAGCCACATCACGAAGATTCTGCTGAGAATTATCATGCAAAGCGTTAGGAGGAAAATACAACCCGAAATAGGAGAAGAACAATGTGGGTAAGGGCACAGTAAATGCCATGTATATGCTGAGAACAGTAATTGAACGTTCTATTGAAGTAAACACAGAACTATATCTTTGCTTTATTGACTACGCAAAGGCTTTCGTTAAAGTGAGACATGTCGACATGATAAGGATGCTTGAAGATCTACAAATTGATCGAAAAGACCTTAGACTTGTAAAAAAGCATATATTAGAAACAACAATATGCCATCAGAATTGATAGCGATGCAGGTCAATATCAGCCTATTAAAAGATATGTGAGACAGGGATGTGTAATGTCTCCAGATCGTTTTTCCCTGTACAGTGAAAATATTTTCCGAAATATAGAAGATATGGAAGGAATCAACATTGGGGGACGATACATCAATAACATTAGATATGCAGATGCTACAGCCTTGATTACAGACAATGAACAGGACCTGTAAAATATTTGGTAGATACGGTTGTTGCACACAGTGAACAGCTAGGGTTGAAACTGAATATTAAGAAGACACATATTATAGTCGTCACTGGAAAGGAAATACCACAATGTGATATACGAGTAAATGGGCATATTCTTAAGCAGGTGAATCGATACAGTTATCTCGGAACGGTCATAACATCTGATGGGAGATGCCTTGAAGAGATTAGAACAAGAATTGCCATTGCGAAGGAAGCCTTTTGCAAGATGAAAAACATACTGACCAATAAAAAGATATCAGTTGAAATGAGAAAAAGAGTGTTGAAGTGCTACATAGAACCTATACTTTTGTATGAATGTGACGCGTGGACAATGTAAGTCATGCTGAAAAACATCTGATGGCTGTGGAAATGTGGTATCTGAGGAAAATGCAAAGAATACCATGGACAGACAGAAAAACCAATCAACGAGTCCTTCAAGAAACAAATGAAGATCGTAAACTGATTAGAGTCATTAGACGTAGACAGTCAAAATTTGTTGCGCATGTTATGAGAAGAAATGACTTGAATAACTTGGTGACGACTGGCAAGATCGAAGGGAAGAGACCAAGTGGAAGACGGAGAAGTAAATACCTGGATGGCTTGGCTACGTGGCATGTTGAGATAGGAACACGGAGCTGATCCACGACTCTGGTGATCGAGTGAGATGGCAGAGCATAACCGCCCATGCTTATCGGCATGGCACATGATGAATGGATGGATAATCATAACCTCTGCTTTACTTATGATGATATTCATGTTCTGTTCCGTACACACTTCGTTTGGACTATTTATGTAGACTTGTAGTGCTTCTTCTAATTTTGCATTTGTACTTGATCTTCCGCAACTATAATTTCTGTAATGGTGTACTTTTCCTTTGGGTCTTCTTCATCAGTTATTATTCCGGTCTCTGTGCGAATGGTTTCTTTACATGTGCTGTCTATTTAATTATAAACAAGATTGTGGGTATGACACTTTGTCGTACTCCTGATCTTATGGTGAAGTGTTCTGAGTGTCCTAAATTTTGTTCCTACCGTTCACGCATTGTTGTTATATAAGCTTCGATACATGTTTGTTAGATGTACACTAAATCCATGTCTTTTAAGGATTTCCCACATCTTCTTTCTATCTACTCTCTCATATAGCCTTTCGTGATCGACAAAGGCTAAGTACTGTCATTAAATTCGATTTATTATTATATCAGTTGTCCAAGAGCAAAGATGGCATATATGCAACCTTTGTTTTTTCCTAAACACAAGTTATGTTTCGTTTGGCTGGGGTTCTATTGTAGGTCGTAGTCCTTTCTCGGGATGTTTGTGAAATTATTTTCAGTAGGACTCATAAGAGAAATGTCTCTGTGCAGTCTCTTTTAATGTCTATTGTTTTTTCAAGTTGGGATAATTATGGCCCTTTCCCAGCCTCGGGGTGTCTGGTGTTCTACCCAAACGAGGTTAAACCGTTTATGTAGCCATGCTGTTCCTACTTCTGTTGCTATTTTAATATGTTCGTTTGGTATTTCGTCTTATCGTGTCCCGGAGATTTATTCAATGGAGATTATCTGGTGGCTTCTCTAAATTCTTCTATCAGTTTGCTGGTCTAGTTGTTCGATGACATCCGTGTAGGTTTCTGTTTCGCTGTGGCATCTGATGGGATGTTGAGACGTTCGAAATACTGCCTTAATGTTTTTGTTTTTTTTTAAGGATTTTTTTTCTGTTCATTTATTTTTCTTAAATTGTTTCGCTGTTACATATTTCAGTTGGGTTAAAGAGTTCTGCTCTGGTTCTCATTGCACCATTCTTTTAGTAGAAGTTTCTAATAGCCTCATTATGGTTATTAATTAGGGTTTCTTCATATTTTCCTCCGTCTTTCTTTTTTAAATATTTCTTCTTATTTAATTTCATATTATTCTATTTGCGTTTCTTCTTGCTATTCTATATTTGAAATAATCACAATCCTGTTTGCTTTTCACCCACTTTATATATTTTTTTCTTCTTCTTCTTCTTCGTTCATCCGGAGTTTTTTTTTCGGATGTGATTGCGTTGTGCCTGTTTACAGCAGAGCTGCGTTCTTGCGCCGTTAGGCCGACACATCCGACTTCTGCGGGCATTTGTTGACCGGGTTAACCTTCCCGGATATATTTTTTTAACCTGCACAGTTCGCGGCGACTGCACTAGCCGGCCCTTAATTCCTCAGGCTCAATGACCCCTCTGCCATACACCGCAAGGTACTATGTTGGCAGTAAATGACAGTTAAATGACAGTATATATTTTCCTTTTTGTCTTTTGCATCTAATAATTTCTCCTTCTGTTATTTCTTGCTAATATAAAATCAATTTGGCTTGTGGTATCTAGATCGTTCCATGTATACCAGGTATATATTTATTTTAGATTTCGCAAAATTCCCAAGAAAAGACTGCGCATACAATAGAACCTCAGCCAAACCAAGAGAAACGTTTAAACAGCTTTCAAATGCGGTGTCTGCGAAGAATACTTGATATTAAGTGGCAAGACAAAATCACAAATACTGATGTATTAGAAAGATCAGGATGTGTGGCGGTTTGTTATATGCTCAGTCTTCGTAGACATAGATGGATAGGATACATTAGGAAGTTCGATGATTGTCTTAGATGGATAGGATGCATTAGGATGATGGTAGAATATCAAAGGACATCTTTCTTGGTGAATTATAGATGGGTAAGGGATGTCGGAGTCGGCCTCTACTACGATGCAAAGATGTGTTTAAGAGGGACATGATTGATACAGGCATTGATAATGCACATTAGGAACAGGTCGCCTCCGAACGTGTGCATTGAGGGTAAATATCAGAAATGGAATACAGACAAAGGACAAAATTATTGCAGATAAGTCACATACTGAGCGTGTGAGATGTAAGATGGTGCATGATGGTGGAAATGACCATGTGTTCACATGCATCCACTGTGGACGAACATTTACATCACGAATTGGTCTGATCAGTCATATTCGCTACCGCCATGGGTTGTAGTTATTATGCCTGTTTGAAGCACAGTGTAACAAACTATTGTCTGCATACGGCAAGGTGCCAATGAACATTTGTTTTTCTATGTAGTTATCAAATGAATTTGTTATAAGGAGGTAATATTGACTTCATAGCTCTATAAGCCTTCTTCAGTTATCATTTCTTGAACTTGGTTGGTCTCTAAACCGTCCAAAATATTTCTATGTCCATTGTGTTACGTCGTAGTCTTGCATTGAAGTCTCTCATAACTATGACGTTTTTTTACTTCATTATTTCATTTAGTATGTCATTGACGGCTTAGAAGAACTCCTCGCATCCTTCTTCATGTTGTTTGTATTACATACTAATAGTGCGTATATGTGCACATATGTAGTAATTGCTTTTCTTTTCTTCTCACGGTTATGATTCTTTCTCAGATATATTTTATTTCTTACATTTTTCTTGCTATTCGTGGTTGCTGTTCGAGAATAATTGTGGTAGATCTCCTTGCATCCTTTCTCTTTTTATCCTGGTGTCAACTATTCCCATTATAGTATGTCCCGAAAAGAATGCCTTCATTCACGATCAATTATTTTGAAAACTGTCTGTTGCATCGTTATGAAATTTTTCCAGCCGTCTTACATTTACCCCCACCCAAGGAATATGTCTTTGATAGGTCCAAAAACAACTTAATTCATCGAAAGCGGCGACATTTCTTTGATGTTTTGCTGAAAAACTAGTGATTTCTTGCTAACAAATTTTTTAGGATCTGTTCAGCTGTCTGTGTAGTTTGTTCACACGTACACATGGGTGACAGATCTGCTTTGAGTCTTCGTGAAAGATTGTCTACTCTGCTGTTTACCGTTCAGAGACGGAACATGATTACCTGTTTTGCACTATGAAAATAGTTGTCAGTGTCTCTGTAGTGGGCTTTCTTCTTAACGACCAAGATGTTGGTCCTCTTTTCATTGAAGTTTATAGATTGATTCGTATGCACGTGTGTTGTCCCCTTATTTGACAACGTGGTTGCTCTCACGTTTCTTGTTATGCCACAATATGTCAGTTTCCACCGCAATATTACTCTTCTGTTGGTATTAAATGCGTTTAGTGTGTGTGTGTGTGTTTTGGTTTTTTCTTTCAATACAGTTGTTTGTCACCGCTGAGGGCTTGCGGAATTGAAAATTCATCACTGTGGAATACAAACTGTTGCTGTTGACATTGTGTTGATGCTGTAATGTTTAGGGCCTGCAATTCGTCTGAATAGTTGGAGCAAAATATCCCAGTAAGCGTGCACGCGGATTAAGGTCTTCGATCTGTTCAGACCTTAATCTGCATCGGACGATTCCATCGGACGAACCTGCTCTCGGTTGCATAAAATTCAATCCATCCTTTCTCCAATAGTCCTCTTCCTCTTTCAACACATTGTCCTCATATTTTCCCAGTAACTTTTATCAATATTTAATAGCACGGACTGGATTAGTATCTTGACGTCAGACAATTTGAATATAGTATTGTCAGCTGTCACCTGTCCTTTAATTTTAGCCCACACAAGTTCTATAGGGTTAAAATGAGAGTGTACGACAGAAGTCTCAAGCACCCATGGCGATGCTCTTCTATCAACTTGTCGATTTGATATTTCTTACTTTTTGGCGTTTATTTTACAAGGGACAACAATTCTAGCTAGAAATACCTTTCTGGAAATGGTATGTTTTCTATTCGGAACCATATCTTTATTGCCCCCTTTGTGCTCGATGCTGTAGGTATTTTGTCTTCTTGGGCAACAACATTGATATCATGCATTGTCCATAATTGGACACGATGGTCTATCTAGGGATGGAAGCACAGAATTCTCGAGCCAATCTCTAAATGCATTACCATTCATCTTATTATGATAATCCCTATTGTCTGTATGCTTTGATACGAACACGAGTCCAGCATTCTGTTGTAAGCCATCATGCGTATTACCAGCATGGGCCATGGCCAAAAGCTGTCCCATACTACTGGGCACATATCTCTTTACTGTCCATCCACTGATTGCCATTCCTTATCACTTGTGTGGTGCGCATTGATCCACATTTCATCCAAACACACTATACCATAATTTTCTTTGCGCATTTCCCTTATTTCACGTAGGTATCTGCTTCTCATGGCTCCTAAATGCGATTGCTCGCAAAGATTATGTCTACCGCCCTTGTACTTTCAAATAGTGAAGATAATGTCCTTATAATTTTCCACAAAGTTGTTTTGGATAGCTCTATGTTATTGTTCTTTCTTACAGTCACTGTTTCTTTGGCATCCAGCATTTTTATAATGCTGGATAATCCTAGATATAAAATCTTAAATTTTTATAATTTTAGGAGTCTCCGTGGCGAAGTTGTCAAGCCTTTTGACTCTGGCTCCAAAGGTCGTGGGTTCGATTCCGGGCCGCATCCTTCGGTTCACGAGTTAAATTTTTCGGAGACTTCTGTGGGTCGCCGCTAGAGCTGCGGAGGTCGTGCTTTGTGTGATGCTTTCCGCGCTGCGGAAAGAGACCGAGCCATATGGGATATAACCCGGTGCAATGAAGTCTACCCTGTCGTATATCAAGCGACTTTTTAAAGCATTTTTATAATAGCTCGCCTTATGACATCTTTGTCAAAGCTGTCTACAATAATCTTTCCACCTACCGTTTGGTTATTGCGTGGTTGTTTAATTCCAGATTCTTGCACCCATCGACGAAATGCCCGTTTACTCAAACCGAATGCATACATTGGTTTTTTTTCGGAGTTTGTAATAGTATAAAACAGTTTCCTGCGATCAGCTCCTTGACAAAAATATGTGTACAACTTCATAGCGATTCTTTGAAGTGTACAATTTCGCATTCAATCCCATTGAAAAATATTCACACATTTCAATGTTAGCGATAAGTGGTAAGATTTAAAAAAAAAAAACATATTAATCAGGTTTCATTAAATAACCCACATTTTGAGACACCTCTGAATGAACAGTCCTAGTTTAAACAACGCGGGGAGTTGGCATAAGGCCAATCCCGTGAAAAAACGTACAATATTCAACATTGAGCGCTGATTGTCTGGCTACGCTGTTATTGCCTCTCCATAGCACAAAGCCTGGGCTGAAATATAGAGATCATGTGTTGCCCATGCAGCATGATCCCTCTCTCGGCCTGCCTAGTTCACTCCAGAGGAAAGGTAACACCCCTACATCTGGAACAAGACAAGCTGCAGAAGCTGCCGGATCAGCAAAGCAATGCTCTAACTGTCCGCCTGTCGGAGCTTCGATCCTAGACCAGTCGCCAACCAAGGCTTAGGGCCTGGTCTGCCCTGCCATGACAATTTTGTCTTTAGGTTGCATTTCCTCGCACTAGGGTAAGGCTTGTACCCTCCCAATTGCGCTCTTCCGCCCGAAGCCGTTGGCACAATGTGGGGTGTCGGGTTTGGTAAGCGCCGCCCAACGTTCGGCGCTAACAGAAACCAGGCTACGCTGTAATACATTTAAAATTATGAATTTCATCTCAGACCCGTAAATTATATACCGCATATAAACAAACTTTGAAATCTGCTGTAAAATCTCCAGAACAAAATTTTTTTTGTTGGGTGGACATAATGATAAGGTTATATACTAAATCTCATAATTTTCCCTCAGTTGGTTATTGAGATATGGATGTTTATATTGGGGCAAAAAAAAAAAAAAAACAGACTATAGTACAAGTTTTCCTCTTTTCCTTTGTTTCTATGAGTTCTTCTTCTTTACTGTTTAATCCCCAGATGTTCAGTGTGGTTTTTTTTCGTTTGAATCGATACTCTGTCTTGATGTTGCCAGGTCTGTTTCCATTTGTCCCTTCCGAGAATGCTTCATTCGTTTCCTTTTAACAGTAGAAAAACTCCCGTGCCGGCTTGTAAGGGCAAGAACTTCTGACTAAGGGGAGTCCGCCCCCATTATCTTGTCAGAGCTCTTTCGACCATGACCTCGCGGTCATGTTTTCCTGTTCTAGATTATAGGGTCGTGTGGTTGACTTGTGTAGTCAATGGGTCCTCGCCTGGCTACTAGTGTTCGCTTTTCAACCCTTCCTCCCCCCCCCCCCCCCCCCCCCCCCCCCCCCGAGAATGACTAGCCGACCCTAACCCTACTGACAGCAGGGCAGGCGCATTCCACACCTTATAGACCAGCATCTATTTATAAATGCACACACATTTACCCATGATCCCCAATTTTGTTCATTACCACTCGCCCGTGTTTCACCATGATCTCTTCATAATACGTGCTTTTTAATCCTATCTTGACACTTATATCACACATACCATTTTAATATTTCAATTTATTTTATTATCAATTTATTTTATTACTTATAGTGCTCTTAAGTGTCATGTAAAACTGCCTCGTAAATGTTTCATCCGTATTTGTTCGTGCGTAAAAGTGGATCTGGTTCTATGTTTTCTATGCATTTTGTTTTATTGTGTAAGTCTCTCTCTCTCTCTCTCTCTCTCTCTCTCTCTCTCTCTCTCTCTCTCTCTCTCTCTCTCTCTCTCTCTCTCTCTCTGTGTGTGTGTGTGTGTGTGTGTGTGTGTGTGTGTGTTTGTTTGTATTTTCTTCTAAATGTTCCTGCCATCATTACAGAACTCACTGATTGTCGTTTTATTAGTGGTTTATCTGCCTCTTTAAAGAGCATTACGGCCACTCCTTCAGTAGGAGTGTGTGCGTGTGTGTGTGTGAATGTGAGTGAGTGAGTGAGTGTGTGTGCGTGTGTGTGTGTGTGTGTGTTTCGGGTGGGAGTATCTGTTATCTATATGGCATGTGAACATCGTGGTATCTTTAACGCTATCGATTTGTCCGGTTGTTGCGGTCTTGTCCAAACCCACTCTCTTCACAATGTGACCGGTATATGACGTTTGCATGGTCATGACCTAGGTCATTAAATGGCATCCTGCAGTACTTTAATATTTGTCTTCTCAGCATTCCAGATGGAAACTACATTTGTGTCGCTTAATGACGATGCGAGCAGCATTCTATTCATCTAAATAATAAAACGTCAGAGAGATAATATAACATTGCCGAGGCTGACTCGTATAACACATCAATACTATTTAGATATCATCTTCTAGTGCCTTGTGGGCTGGCGTGGGCGATCATGCCTTCCACAAATTATGATCTCCGACGTCAATTCGTATGTTGACTCCCTTCCACGCCATGGCACAAGACTGACAAGAATCTTCTCAAGCTGTCTTTCTCTATCTCTGTTTCCGCATATTTTTCCGTTGTCAGAGCATGCTCCAGTTTTTGTCTTCTCATAACGTGGCCACACAACGTTAACGGCCTTTTGCTGAAGATTGTGATAAGTTGCTATTTGCTGCCAATATATGTTCTTTATTATTCACAGATTTGTGCCGTCAATGCTTAGTTGCCTTAGTGATTTTATTATTTCGTCATGTTTCACATTTTCAAATGCTTTTATGTAGTCTATGAAGAATAAATACAGATCTGCTTTTACTTCTATATCTCTATAGGGGTGTTTGTGCCCTTTCCATTCACACATTCCCACTATTTATTACTAATGTCTGGTTTAATCTTGTTTCTTACTCTTTTTATTGTTATTCTGAGTAACAGCTTTGTACATGCGACTCATAAGACTTAATGTGCGATGCTCCGCTAGTTTCTTTGACAGAACTATACATCTGGATTTTAATATATCACTAGGAATGTGTCCACTAGTTTAGATGTCATTTAGAAATTATGCCAACATTTCGATTCCAAAATCACATAGAGCCTCAATGTCCTCCAAAGTAACGTTGTCTGGAGCTGGTGCCTTTCCTTTCTTCATTCGATGTAGTGCATCTTCAACTTCCGCAGCATGTATTGGTTGACCCTCACCTTTGTTTCAAATATTTATATCCAGTCACCTTTCATCATACAGCTCTTTTAGATATTCCGTCAATCTGATCTGTTGACTATATCATTTTGTCGCATCACTATAGCGCTGTTCATCGATTGTAAACATCCACATGTAAACATTTGAAATAATCCACTACTGAAAAGCAAGGAACTGCTATAGTGTAGTGGCTATACCCCCCTCCCCCTCCCCCTTTTTTTCCAGCGCGCTTATCTACGGGTCCAGAGATCATTCGTCCGAACTCACATAAAGGCAGAATTTTAAACATTGACGTCGACTCCCAGCTAGACCCAACTTCAAACGGGTAGCTGGCTATGTGTTCCAAAGTGAAGACGGCCAGAGTGATACCGCCGAGAACATGCTTGGAGGGCTAGTCCGCGATACATGTGGAGTCTAGCACTGTATGCCCAAAATGCCTTTATGTGTGTGACGGAGTTAATTAGCAAATTGCTACTAAACAGTCTATTGCAGTGGATATCAGTCATCATCATCATCATTATCATTTTCCACTTTTGCCGTCAAGCGTCTAGGGGAGGAACAGTTGACGTTCCAGTGCCCCAGATGGCATAATAATTTGATCTTTGCTTTTCCATATGCGTGACATTATACATTCTGAGGAATATAGAATAATCTATACTGGTGGAGAGAAACAACAGCGAGGAGTAGCAATTATAATGGATTCAGAGAGAACAAAATCGATCAAAGTATATTAGACTATCAGACAGAGTGTTACTGGTGAAGTGAAGCTGAAAACCTGTTGATGTCAACGTCTTTCAAGTTTATGCACCAACAGCAGACAGTAGTGATGTCAGAATTGATGAATTTTATAATGATTTAGAAAAAGCCTTAAAGAAATGCAAGGGTTCTGAAGTAAATAGCATAATGGGTGACTTAAATGCCAAAGTTGGAAATCAACAGGACGGATGCATAGTAGACAAGCATGGACTAGGGGAACAGAATGAAATAGGCTGCAGTCTTGTACAGTGGGCAAAAGAGCATGATGTGATTATTGGAAACACCTGATGTCAACAGCACCCAAGGAGATTATGGATATGGAGGAGACCTGATCATAAGATCAGAAATCAGATTGATTATATTCTCATCAACAGAAGATTTCGAAATGCCTTAAAAGTTGCAAAATCTATACCAAGCGCAGACTGCTACAGTAACCATAGATTGAGTTTAAGCAAGTTACATATAAAATTAAAGAATGTTAAATATACACCAAGAAACACAAAATGTGATTTACAGGCACTGAAGAGTGAGGAGATAAAAGGTAAATTCAACGTAGAAGTAAAGAACAGATTATATGCATTGTCCGATATGGAAATAGTATTTCAAGAAGTCCGTGACCAATGGGAAATATTAATGAAATCAGTCAACCAAGTTTCAGAAACAACCATCCCAAAAATAAACAGAATAGTACGCAAGAAATGGATGACGGAAGACATCTTAAAACCCATGGAAATAAGAAGAAATAACAAAAATAACAACGATAAATATGAAGAGATTCACAGAAAAATTAGGAAGCTATGCAAAGAGGCAAAAGAAACATGGCTTCAGGAAAATTGCAAGGAAATTGAAAACCAACACAACACCCGGAGTACCAAATTAATGCACAAAAGAATTAATGAAGTCACTAACAAAAGCACACACACATCAACGGTTTGCCTAAAAACTAAAGATGGCAAATTATAATAGAAAAAGATCAGATTTTACATGCGTGGTCAGATTATGTGAAAGACCTTTATGATGGTACAACAGAAGAACAATATGATCATCGGAATAATAATGAAGGACCATCAATTTTGAAGATGGAAGTTCAGAATGCTTTTAATCATATGAAAACTGACAAGACCCCAGGTACAGATAACATCACAATTGAAATGATAAATGCCATAGAAGAATATGGAATAGACCAAGTCACCAGACTGCTGAACGCAATATACGATACTGGAGATATACCTCCTGAATTATGTAATTCTATATTTATTGCAGTCCCGAAAAAATCAGGAGCCTTGGAATGAGAGCAGCATCGAACAATTAGTATAATGAGCCACATCATGAAGATTTTACTGAGAATTATCATGCAAAGAGTTATGAAGAAAATACAACCCGAAATAGGAGAAGAACCATGTGGGTTTGTAGATGGCAAGGTTACTGTAAATAAATTCGGTGTGTATACCGGTCTCTGTGGCTAAGGGCTTGCGAACGCGGTTTGTAAGCCCGTATACCCGGGTTTGAAACACAGCGGTGCTGGATTATTTCGAAAAAGGTTTAAGAGGAGCTGGTCGTTCAGAAAGCAATGGCAAACTACTGAACGTAAAATTTGCCCAGGAATCACGAACAGCGAAAATGCTAGGGTTGACTGCTACGTCCTGTGAAGGGACATGCAACTTAATTTAAATTTAATACTGAGAACAGTAATTGAATGTTCCATAGAAGTAAACAAAGATCTATATCTTTGCTTTATTGACTACATAAAGGCTTTCGATAAAGTAAGACATGTCGACATGATACGGATGATTGGAGATCTACAAATTCATTGAAAAGACCTTAGACTTGTAAAACACCTATATTGGAAACAACAAGCTGCCATCAGAATTGATAATGATGTAGGTCAATATCAGCCAATTAAAAGAGGCGTGAGACAGGGATGTATAATGTCTCCGGATCTTTCTTTCCCTGTACAGTGAAAATATTTTCATAAATATAGAAGATATGGAAGGAATCAACATGGGAGACGATATATCAATAACATTAGATATACAGATGATACAGTCTTGATTGCAGACAATGAATAGGACCTGCAACATTTAATAAATACGGTTCACACAGTGAACAAATAGGATTAGAATTACATAGTAAGAAGACACAGATTATGGTCGTCACTGGGAAGAAGGAAATACCACAATGTGATATACGAGTAAATGGGTATCATTCTTATGCAAGTGAATCGATACTGTTATCTCAGCACAGTCATAACATCTGAAAGGAGATGCCATGAAGAGATTAGAACAAGAATTGCCATTGCGAAGGTAGCCTTTTGCAAGATGAAAAACATACTGAACAATACAAAGATATCAATTGAAACGAGAAAAAGAGTGTGGAAGTGCTACATAGAACCTTTACTTTTATATGGATGTAAATCGTGGAAAATGAGCAGTCAAGGTGAAAAACATCTGATGGCTGTGGAAATGTGGTTTCTGAGGAAAATGCAAAGAATACCATGGATAGACAGAACACCAATGAGCAAGTCCTTCAAGGAACACATGAAGATCGTAAACGGATTAGAGTTATTAGACGTAGACAATCTAAATGTTGTGGGCATGGTAAGAGAAGAAATGACTTGGAGAACTTGGTGACAACTTGCAAGATCTAAGGGAAGAGATCAAGGCGAAGACCGAGAAGTAAATACCTAGATGACATGACTACGTGGCATGGTCGAGACAGGAACACGGAGTTGATCAATGACTCTGGTGATCGAGTGAGATGGCAAAACATGACCGCCCACGCTTATCGGCATGGCACATGATGGATGGATGGATGTGACAAGGCTTCTCTGACAGTATCCCTAATAGCCATGTCCTGCTGAATACCATGTTTTAGAAATCCTGCAAGAAAAACCTCCCCTTTGTCCTGGTCAATTGTCATTGGTCGGTTGTTATCATGGACGGACAGAATATCAAATGAGACAGTGCTTCAAGAGACAAACTGAAAACGGATATTGATTGGAGAAATTAGACGTATACAGTCAAGATTCTTTGGACATGTTATGGGGAGAAAGAGACTTGCAAATTTAGTGACAACTAGCAAGCTTGAAGGAAAGAGAGCAAGAGGAAGACAAAGGAATACATACCTTGATAGTTTAGCAGCATGACATGGTTGGGACATTAACGAGGGTGAAAGAGAACTGGACATTCCAGAAATCATTATAAAAGAAGGATATTGGGCCTCCCTTACCCTGGCTGAATAGAATATAAACATCAGAAACTGAGTGGCATGATGAATTCAGCATCCTTCTGATTAAGATGATAATGTCAATGATAATGTCGATGATGTTGATGATGATTATAATGATGGCGACGAAAATGATATTTTTAATCAAACTTCTTGGCCAAATAACAGTAACTTTCTAATTGTTGAGCACAGACAGCAATTCTCATAGATTTTCTAGGAATTAGTCTTGTAGTTGGACTAGGAAAGGTTAATTTTCCTGTTGAATAGTGAAATATATACTTGTCCAGAGCATATCGATATGAAATTTATTCTGCGTCTATTTCTTACTCATATATATTCGCCACTATCGGAACAGAACAGAACACGGACTATTTCCTGCATCGAAAAAGTAAATACCAAGTGAGCTAGAGAACCATTTTATGAAATTATAATCTAGTTTGTGCACAGATGTTGACATCGTTTATATTAAGTGCGAAGATAAACCTTACCCGCATACATCCTGTTTTCGGGTCAATATAAAGGGTGTTATGTATGTTAAAAATTCCAGTGCATGCTATCTTGTTTGTATGTTTACAGATGACGACAAAAACCAAGATGCTTCGAAGATTATCAGTTCTTATAGTGCTGGTAATCGTGCAACATTCTTCCAGTGAGTGAATATTGATATATTATTTACGCTTAGATGCTTGCTTGCTTGTTTTCGCTGGCTGTGAACTCCAGCGTGAAGTCCTGTATGTCGGATGAAGACATCCTGTTGTCCAACATAAGTGTGATGTCATACAGGACCTGAGGTTTGCTTAGGTAATGTAGAACAGGATGGTTCAGCTTACAAAATGACTGACTAACAATAACATCACATCTCATCTTGTTCCTCTTGAACCTTGCGGTGTCGAGGTGAAGTATACACACAGGAAAAATGCCCGTTTATGGGCTTCATGTATCGAGAATCCCATGGACTCTGTTATTCCTTTAGTCCATCATTTACGTTGGCCACCTCTTCCTCTGCTTCCACGTGGTCTGTACATTTATTGCTTGTTGTGGTATACTGTTAGTTGGTAACCTAGTTATATGGCCAAACCATTTGACTTCCTATCTTATCATGTTCCTCTTATACCTTGCGGTGTCGAGGTGAAGTATAAACTTCGTGAGAGTGCCCGGTTATGGGCTTCGTATATCGACATTCCGTGGATTCTGTTATTCCCTCCGTCCAACGCTTACGTGGTCAGCCTCTTCCTCTGTTTCCATCTGACTTGCTGTCTTCAAATAAAAATATAACGCTACATATATTGAGTATTCTTCTCAGTAATCTCATTTCTGTTGTTGTGATTTGGATTTTCTATTTTTCTGTCATTGTCCAAATACGGCTTTGGTAGCAGTCGCTTAAAAAAGAGTTGGTAGGAAAATTGTATTCTAGAGTGCTTTCTTGGTAACTAAATTCCAAATAGATTTACGCAGTACTTCTAACAACTTCTCAACATTCCATCAGATGCCAAAGGGATTCGATAAGCATGACACAGAGTGCATCGAAGAAATAGAACCAGACATGTTGAAAGAAGAAATTGGAGAAGCCATCAGATTAGCACCATTGAACAGATCATCGGGACAAGGCGAAATACCAAATGATCTAATAAAGCAGAAAGAGAAGTATAAACAGTATGATAACATAGAGGGGTTATTTCCATGTTTGGGTAGGACAAGAGACACCTAGAGACTGGGGAAACGCCATAATTATCCGAATTTGGAAAAAAAAATAAAGGCAGTAAAAGAGACTGCACACAATACAGAGGCATTTCCATGTTGAGTCAATTGGTAAAATATGTTGCACACTTCTTGAGAAAAGAAAGCTTACGAACTACAATAGAACCCCAGCTAAGCGAAACACAACTTGGATTAAGGAAAAACAAAGGATGCACAGATATATTCTTTGCTCTTAGACAAAATAGAAAAATTAATCCCCCAAGTATAAGGTGGACCGACGTGTAGAGGACTGAATGGCCACGGGTGAGCTGGTCTTGAACGTGGAACGTCTGGTATGCGGGTGGGGCGGCGCCAGGCGTATGGACTCCTGAGGGACATCCCCTGCCCCTTTCCTAGCAGGCAGGCTCTACAAGGGGGGCCGATTATGTCCTGCAATATCCAAACTTTGGTTACGAAATCAATTAAATACTGGAATCGTCGCCGGAGCTACGGAGCACGTGCTCTGCGCTTGGCACATCCGTCAGAAGCTAGCGAAGAGAGAGTGAGGTGGATAAGACGAGGAAATTGTGTGAGAAGAAGGCATCGAAATAGGAGGGCAGGCGCCAAGGAGAACAAGCCGAAAAGTGGAGAGACTAGGTCTCAACCATGCAAGAGTGGGATACTGGCAACTGTCATAGTGCCAGGCAGAGAGGTCCTGTATTGGAGCGGCTAATATATGATTTAATGTCCTCATGCTCCAGGAGCTAAATACAGACAAATACCATTGCCCCGCGTACGCAACTTATATAAAACCTCCTGGGCAGAAGAGACATGGGCAAGGTCTGCTGGTGAAGGAAGGAGTGAAGCATGTGGTACTTGACTTGCGCCAGTAGAATCACAGTGCAAGAGAGATCCAGGGTATACAAATGGAGATTGATGGCTTAGGTTGGAACATCTAAATGTATATGCCACGGTGGACTGTTTTGTCAGAAAGGAACACTGCGACTGGCTTAAGAAATAGGAGGAATTACCGGGTGATAGGCTACTCATATGTGGAGACTTCAATGCTCAATGCGAGGAACAGACATTGGGACAGTAGTGGAGAAAACCGACAGGGAATTGCCTTTGCGGAGGCCATGGTGGAATCCGATGTAGTCTCCATACATGATGGTAGGCCGACTAGAATGGCAATGAGGCCTGGCGATGCAGACACAGCTATTGATTTGGCACTTGTTTCCCAGTCATCAGTCCTTGATATAAAGTGGACTGTTTTGAATGACGTTGGGAGTGATCACATGCCATGCGCAGTCCTGATCTCTAAATCCAGGAAAGTAAAGGCTGGGAGAGTGCGCTAAACCTTCCCGTATGAGTGGACCGACAGACAGTCTTCTTGGACGCCTCAGACAGGGGGCATGTTGCTCTCACTATGATTTCACTGTATAAATTGAAAGATCGGGTGACAGTACACGACTATGTCAAACACCATATTTAATGTTGTTAAGCAGTTCCTAATTGGTTGCTAATTCTTATGGCTGCTATTTGTTGCCAGTACTTGATTTTTATTATTCTCAGATCGCTACCATCAATGTTTAAAATTTCCAACATTAAATTATTTCTTCGTATTGCATCTTTTCAAATGCCTAAGTGTACTCAATGAAGCACAAGTATAGATCTCTGTTCATTTCAATCATTATTTGTGTTAATTTTCTGAAGGTCAATTTGTGCCTGTACAGGCTAAATATTCACACTGTTTATCTCCGATTTCTGGCTTTATTTTATCTCTCATTCTTCACTGTACAATTCTCATGAGTATTTTAGTCTCATAACTCATAAAACTAAGTATGCGATGCGATCCTTAGTTCGAAGCTCTCTTAGTTCAATGAATCATATGACTAAAATACAAATGAGAATAATACAAAGAAAAATAAGAGATACAATAAAGCCTGAAATCGGAGATGACCAATGTGGATATATAGACTGTAAAGGCACAAATTGATCTTCAGAAAATTAACATAAATCATGATTGAAATAAACAGGAATCTATAATTGTGCTTCATTGACTACTACCACGCCATTGGTGGACTTTATCTTAATTGTCTAGGGTCTCAACATGGCAACAGTGAAAACACACTGAAGGGATCTTCATTCATCACTCCAAATTTATTGAGAACACCTCAACTGATCAGCTCACACACTGGCCAGATCGTGCCCTGCTTCAGGACATTGCATACCTGGGCGTCAGCTATAGAGGTCTGTCAGAGATGGTCCTAATTGTCGTTAAATGGCGTCATAATCCCCTTAGTTGTTTCTGCTAGTGCTACACATAGACCGTTATCAATTACTTATAGTACTCAGGCGTAAAGAGTTCACCACTGACACTGGGTTCTCAACTAGGCATAGTTCTGTAGCGTCCCACTATTCACGTAGACGGCATTGAATCGCTTCGCTGTGAGTTCTGGCTTGTTAACATTTCTCAAATCTCCAGTCGATGCAGTCACGCAGTACGGCTTCAGTTCCATCACTACTCTCCGCTGTGAGTTCTGGCTTGTTAACATTTCTCAAATCTCCAGTCGATGCAGTCACGCAGTACGGCTTCAGTTCCATTACTACTCTCCGCTGTGAGTTCTGGCTTGTTAACATTTCTCAAATCTCCAGTCGATTCAGTCACGCAGTACGGCTTCAGTTCCATCACTACTCTCCGCTGTGAGTTCTGGCTTGTTAACATTTCTCAAATCTCCAGTCGATGCAGTCACGCAGTACGGCTTCAGTTCCATCACTACTCTCCGCTGTGAGTTCTGGCTTGTTAATATTTCTCAAATCTCCAGTCGATGCAGTCACGCAGTACGGCTTCAGTTCCATCACTACTCTCCGCTGTGAGTTCTGGCTTGTTAACATTTCTCAAATCTCCAGTCGATTCAGTCACGCAGTACGGCTTCAGTTCCATCACTACTCTCCGCTGTGAGTTCTGGCTTGTTAACATTTCTCAAATCTCCAGTCGATGCAGTCACGCAGTACGGCTTCAGTTCCATCACTACTCTCCGCTGTGAGTTCTGGCTTGTTAACATTTCTCAAATCTCCAGTCGATTCAGTCACGCAGTACGGCTTCAGTGTTCCATCACTACTCTCCGCTGTGAGTTCTGGCTTGTTAACATTTCTCAAATCTCCAGTCGATGCAGTCACGCAGTACGGCTTCAGTTCCATCACTACTCTCCGCTGTGAGTTCTGGCTTGTTAACATTTCTCAA
>JACEFZ010026854.1:632500-707500 GCA_014155875.1 Cepaea nemoralis | reverse complement strand
GTGTCACAACTAATGACGTAATGGTAATTACGTAACCTCTTCCTCCTCCTCCTCCTCCTCCTCCTCTTCTTCTTCTTCTTCTTCTTCTTCTTCTTCTTCTTCTTCTTCTTGTTCTTCTTCTTCTTCTTCTTCTTCTTCTTCTTCTTCTTCTTCTTCTTCTTCTTCTTCTTCTTCTTCTTCTTCTTCTTCTTCTTCTTCTTCTTCTTCTTCTTCTGCTTCTTCTTCTTCTGATGATGATGATGATGGTGGTGGTGATGATGGTGATTATGGTGAAGAAGAAGAAGAAGAAGAAGAAGAAGAAGAAGAAGAAGAAGAAGAAGAAGAAGAAGAAGAAGACGATGATGATGATGATGATGATGATGATGATGATGATGATGATGATGATGATGATGATGATGATGATGATGATGATGGTGAAGAAGAAAAAGAAGAAGATGACGATGATGATGATGATGATGATGATGATGATGATGATGATGATGATGATGATGATGATGATGATGATGAAGGCGCGACGCTTGACTGACGGACATATTGTCCCGGGCCTCTTCCCCGGCACGAGGGTTCTACTGGGGTGACCTTCACTTATACTGCATTACATATGGTCTTAAATTGTATGTCTCAAAATCATCACGGGAGCTATGGAGTACGTAGCATCGATATAGAAGGGTGGAGGACAGGAGAGTAAGGACGAAACCACGACGCCTAGGATTCAAATATATAAGAGTGGGCTATTGGAATTATCGCAGTGTCAGGCAGCGAGGGCATGTACTGGAGAAGCTGATTCATGACATTTATGTCATCATGTTCAATCAATCAATCAATCATGTGCCATGCCGGAAAGCGTGGGCGGTCATGATTCGCCATTTCACTCGATCACCAGAGTCGTGGATCAGCTCAGTGTTCCTGTCTCGTCCATGCCATGTGGCCAAGCCATCCAGGTATTTTCCTCTCGGTCTTCCTCTTGGTCTGTTCCCTTCGATCTTGCCAGCTGTCACTAAGTTCTCCAGTCCATTTCTTCTCATAACATGTCCAAAAAATTTTGACTGTCTACGTCTAATTTCTCTAATCAATCTACGATTTTCATTTGTCTCTTGTAGTACTTGGTCATTGGTTTTTCTATCTGTCCATGGTATTCTTTGCATTTTCCTCAGAAACCACATTTCTGCAGCCATCAGATGTTTTTCAGCTTGACTGCACATTGTCCAAGTTTCACATCCATACAAAAGAACAGGCTCTATGTATCCCCTCAACACTCTTTTTCTCGTTTCAATTGACATCATTTTATTGGTCAGAATGTTTTTCATCTTGCTAAAGGCTACTTTCGCAATGGCGATTCTTGTTCTAATCTCTTCAAGGCATCTGCCATCAGATGTTATGACTGTTCCGAGATAATTGAACCGATTCACTTGTTGAAGAATATTCCCATTTACTTGTATATTACATTGTGGTACTTCGTTCTTCCTAGTGACGACCATAACCTGTGTCTTCCTACAATTTAATTCCAACCCCAGCTGCCCACTGTGTACAACCACAGCGTCTACTAATTGTTGCAGATCCTGTGCATTGTCTGCAATCAATACTGTATCATCTGCATATCTAATATTATTTATGTTTCGTCCTCCAATGCTGATTCCATTTAGGTCTTCTACATTTCTGAAAATATTTTCACTGTATAGGGAAAAAAGATCTGGAGACATTACACATCCCTGCCTAACACCTCTCTTAATAGGTTGGTATTGTCCTACTTCATTATCAATTCTTATGGCAGCTTGTTGTTTCCAATATATGTTTTTTATAAGTCTAATGTCTTTCCCATCAATTTGTAGATCTGCAAGCATATCCACAATGTTGACATGTCTAACTCTATCAAAAGCCTTTGTGTAGTCAATAAAGCAAAGATGTATATCCTTGTTTACTTCTAAGGCACGTTCAATAACTGTTCGCAGCATATACACAGCATTTACTGTACCCTTTCCTTCTACAAAACCACATTGTTCTTCCCCTATTTCAGGTTGTATTTTCTTCCTCACTCTTTGCATGATAATTCGTAACAAAATCTTTGTGATGTGACTCATTATACTAATTGTTCTATGTTGATCACATTCTAAGGTTCCTGATTTCTTTGGGATTGCAATAAATACAGAATTACATAATTCAGAAGGTATATCTCCAGTATCATATAATGTGTTCAGCAGTCTAGTGACTTGCTCTAGTCCAAATTCTTCTAAAGCTTTAATCATTTCTGTTGTGATGTTATCTGCACCGGGGGCCTTGCCAGTTTTCATATGCTTAAGAACATTTTGAACCTCCATCTTTAAAATTGCTGGTCCTTCATTATTAAATCTAATAGCATACTGTTCCTCTCTGTTATCATTATACAGGTCTTTCACATAATCTGTCCATACATGTAGAATCTGATCTTTTTCTATTATGATTTTGCCATCTTTAGTTTTTAGACAGCCTGTTGATGTACTTGTTCTTTTATTAGTAAGTTCCTGAATTCTTCTGTGCACTAATTTGGTATTTTGACTGTTGTGTTGTTTTTCAATTTCTAAGCACGTTTCCTCAAGCCATGATTCTTTTGCCTTCCTACATAATATTCTGACTTGTCTGTGAATTTCTTCATATTTGGCAGGATTATTTTTGTTGAGTCTTCTTGTTTCCATTAAGTGTAAAATTTCCTCAGTCATCCATTTCTTACGACCCACCTTCTTTAATTTTGGAATAGTTGTTTCTGCAGCCACATTGATTGAATTCTTTAACATTTCCCATTGATCATCCACATCCTGGAATAGGATGTTGCAAGAATTAAATGGAAGATGATTACCAGTGTCCTGGATATGTCAGCCCCATTAATCCGACCTGACAAGGGAGAAATGCGCAAGGTCTGCTAATGAAGTGATTAAAACATGAGGTTCTAGAACTAAAGCAGTGGACAATGCAAGAGAGGCGCAGGACATGAAGTTAGACATTGGGGGGGGGGGGGGGGTGGGGGTCTCTAATAATACATATATATTCCGTGGTGAATTCTTTAGTCATAAAGGAACGGCGGGACTGGTTTAATGATGTGGAGGAGATTGTATGCCTATAATACACGACAGAGAGTGGGACAATACTGAGAACACCAACAGGGACATGCCCTGTAGTAGTCTGCATAAACGATTGGAAGGGGGTGGGGGAAGCAACAATGGGAATGAAGCCTGGAGATGCGGACACGGCTATTGACCTGGTGTGGTCACCCAGTAGGCAAATTTGGATGTAAAATTGACTATTCTGGGTGATTATGGAAGTGGCTATCTACCCTGTTCAGTATTGATTGCAAAGACCAAGGTAGTGAGGGTACGTAAGCCCTTTTCATATGAGAGGGAAAACACCATTCTACAACGGCTAAGACAGAGGGCATGCAGTGTGACTAACAATACCATTTATGTGCAGCCTCCATGGTGGACCTCAGAGTGAGTACGGGCATGTAGATCAAAGAAGAAGAAGATCAAAGAGAGCTGCGGTTAAATAGTTACAAAATTGGAGGCAGACACTACAAAGTTCCCATGAGGAAATGGAGAAAGCTTCAAAAGAGAGGATAGAAATGGTGAAGGAATTAAAGCGCTGTGCAACAGAGGTGCCAAAAAAGCGAAACGGGAACATTATATGAAAGAGATTAGAGGAGATAAGATATTGAGAAAACGCTGCAAATTGCACTGACAGATGCAATGGAAAGATCGTCACGCCCCTGTGGATACAATATATATATATATATATATATATATATCGTGGTTCGACCTTGACAATAGGCAAAGAGAAAGGGGAAGCCGTAGCAGGGTCAGACGGAGTTAGGTATGCACACTTGGGGAATATTAATGAGGAGAACTTATGAAGATGGCTGCTTGCCTTAACCTAAGCATCATGATGTCATCCCCAGGGTAGGTACACAGCTATTTAGCACCACTTCCTATGCCAGGCAAAGATCATTTAGAGCTAAATGAGTTCAGGATGAGAATAATACAAAGAAAAATAAGAGATACAATAAAGCCTGAAATCGGAGATGACCAATGTGGATATATAGACTGTAAAGGCACAAAATGATCTTCAGAAAATTAACATAAATCATGATTGAAATAAACAGGAATCTATAATTGTGCTTCATTGACTACTACCACGCCGTTGGTGGGCTTTATCTTAATTGTCTAGGGTCTCAACATGGCAAAGTGTTGATATCGGGGTAGGGGTATCCCCTATCAAAGGAGAAGTAAGGCGCCTCCTTCCCTCCGCTAGCCTACGGGACACCCTTGGGCAAGGTGGAGTACCCGTTTAGCCCCCCGATCAGGGTTACGTGAAGCCATGGGTGCAGGTGGTGGATGAAGATGGAGAGCAGCCAACAGATAGTTGTAGGTTATGGTCTCCACCTTCACGACGGTAGGCAGAGGATCTCTATTTTGAGGAGACAATGGCTACGGTCACTGACCAGTATGGTCACTGCTAGGAAGGAAAGCAATGGCAAACTACCTTCTTTACAGATGCCAAGAAAATCATGTTGTGTGAAATCACTGGAAATATACCTCAGGAGTTATGTAATTCTGTATTTATTGCAATCCCAAAGAAATCAGGAGCCTTGGAATGTGATCAACATCGAACAATTAGTATAATGAGTCACATCACGAAGATTTTGCTAAGAATTATCATGCAAAGAGTTAGGAGGAAAATACAACCTGAAATAGGAGAAGAACAATGTGGGTTTGTGGAAGGCAAGGGTACAGTAAATGCTGTGTATATACTGAGAAACATAATCGAACGTTCTATAGAAGTAAACGAAGATCTACACCTTTGCTTTATTGACTACACAAAGGCTTTTGATAAAGTGAGACATGTCAACATGATAAGGATGCTTGAAGATCTACAAATTGATGGAAAAGATCTTAGACTTGTAAAAAACATATATTGGAAACAACAAGCTGCCATAAGAGTTGATAATGAAGTAAGCCAATATCAGCCTATTAAAAGGGGTGTGAGACAGGGATGTGTAATGTCTCCAGATCTGTTTTCCCTGTACAGTGAAAGTATTTTCAGAAATATTGAAGATATGGAAGGAATCAACATTGGGGGACGATGCATCAATAACATTAGATATGCAGATGATACAGTCTTGATTGCAGACAATGAACAGGACCTGCAAAATTTAGTAGATGCGATTGTTACACACAGTGAACAACTAGGGTTAGAATTAAATTGTAAAAAGACACAGATTATGGTCGTCACTAGGAAGGACGAAATACCACAATGTAATATACAAGTAAATGGGAATATTCTTCAACAAGTGAGCAGGTACAATTATCTCGGAACAGTAATAACATCTGATGGGAGATGCCTTGAAGAGATTAGAACAAGAATCGCCATGGCAAAAGTAGCCTTTAGCAAGATGAAAAACATATTGACCAATAAAAAGATGTCAATTGAAACGAGAAAAAGAGTGTTGAGATGCTACATTGAACCTGTACTTTTATATGGATGTGAAGCGTGGACAATGAGCAGTCAGGCTGAAAAACATCTGATGGCTGTAGAGATGTGGTTTCTGAGGAAAATGCAAAGAATACCATGGACAGCCAGAAAGACCAATGAACAAGTCCTTCAAGAAACAAATTAAGATCGTAAATTGATTAGAGAAATTAGACGTAGACAGTCAAAATTTTGTGGGCATGTTATGAGAAGAAATGGATTGGAGAATTTGGTGACAACTGGTAAGATCGAGGGGAACAGACCAAGGGGAAGACCTAGAAGCAAGTACCTGGATGGCTTGGCCTTGTGGCATGGTCGAGACAGAAACACGTAGCTGATCCACGACTCTGGTGATCGAGTGAGATGGCAGAACGTGACCGCCCACGCTTACTGGCATGGCACATGATGGATGGATGGAGTTCAGGATTATCACCATAGAGAATACTTTTGGCAAGGTACTCTTAAGCTTCATTAATACTTAGAGAGGGAAAAGACCCACTCAAAATGTTTGAGAAGTTACCGGCCAGGGAAAAATACTTGGGCAAATACAGCCACATTTGCCTATGATGTTTATGAAGGATTCCAAAACAGATAGGAGGCGGTTGGGGCAGAAATCGATCTCCAAGACGCTTACAACACAGTCAGTGACATTTTCATGTACGCCTTCCAAGAGAAGAGAGCCTATCCTTGGTTGGTGAACTGGATTGCAGCTGTTGTGTATTCTCGTAGAGTGGTTCTCCAGCTGGGTACATGTACCTCTGAGCCATGTGTCATAGCTGTCGGACTACCACAGAGGTCAGCAGTTGCATCTGTAGTTTTAGTGTGTTTACGAGCAAGATTGCAAGCCCCGAAGCACCAGAGGCTGGAAGGATACTAACATTTGCAGATGATGTTCTCGCATACAGGCAGGGGAGGAACTGAAATCAAACAGTTCAGGATTGCAGGCGGCAATGGACATAGTGATGGACTGGTGTGCTGAAATGTATGCTGTAATTAACCCAGAAAAGACATATGTCTTGGTGCTCTTTGGACAATGGGATTGTTAAAGCTGACCTTCTAAGCCTCACAATAAATAGTAGAAATGTGATTATAGAAAGCAGACTGAAGTGCCTGGAAATCACTTTTGATAGAAGTCTGTCCCGTAGGGATCATTATGAATTGGTGGCTATAAAATATCAGAAGAGGCTGAATGCACTGAAGAGTTTAACAGCAAGGGACATGGAGCAGAAAACGGTGTTCACTCTTTTTCAGCACTTGATTATTTCAGTGACAGAGTATAGACGAGGAATTCTCACTGTCTCAAAGAGTCAGCTGGTGAAACTAGAGCACACACAGAATGAAGCCATGAGGGTATTCCTGGATGTATAAGGGGCACCCCAGTAGTGTGTAAGTGACACATCCTGGCGTTGCCGACCATAGCAGACAGACTCAAGTACCTCAAGGTATCAAGGTAACTACGGACAAGGAACACCTCCTGCATGATTCCCTTGATGCAGTCAAGGGCCATAGGCTGTTAAGTGGAAGATTAAGGATGGCTCGGGCAGAAGATACCGCCATAGAAGTGTGTACACTTGAGAAGATTGGCAGAGACAAGGAATGGGTGAGAATGCCGAATATAAATTCAGAATTGTGTGCGGTTAAACTCACAGTGGGCCGTGAGTGAGGGGAGCTAAGGAAGGAGAAATTCATTTCGCTATTAATTCATGACTACGTTAAGGCACTGAACAAAGATGGTACCCGTTTGAATTATTTATGCAGAACAGTTTTGGAACTGAGCATAGAAAAACTTAAAGCTGGAAATTTTAATGTTCCTCAAATTAGAAAGTTAGTAAACGATCCAAATTTTATTGATTCGATGAACATAACATAGTCCACAGCCTGGTCATCATTTGTTTTAGTTGTGCAAAGCTTTCTAAGTAGCTTTAAAGCAGACACTCATTCTGAATTACATAGAAACATGCTGATGAGTTTGTGTAAGCTTGGATGCAATAGGAGCACACAATTGCGCTACCTCCATAGCCATTTACATTTCTTTCCCAAGAATCCTGGCGGCATTAGTGGGGAGCAATATGAATGATTTCACCAAGATATAAAAATGATGGAAGAGAGATACCAGAGACTTTGGGATCCCCACATTGGACATAACTGTCCGGGCATATCACATTTCAGGAAGCCATGGAAAATAAGTTTGTGTGTTGACTACAGATAACAAACATGCTAGGGAAAAGGTTTTGATACATTTTTGGTGTTTTATGTGAAAGCATAAATGCACAGTAATTACATATAGTATAAATGTAGATTACATTAGATAATACTGACCGTAATCTTGCCTAGTACATCAACAGCAGCTGAAAAATGCTGATGTTGACTGCAGCATCCTGTAAGGAATATGCAAAAAAAAAAAAAAAAAGAGATTAAATTCAAAAAGCCAATGATGGCACCTAACACTAGTTTTGTACATAGCAAGTGCCCTACCAAGAAGGTCATTCTTAATTTTCTCAAATACTAGTTCTTACAGAAAAAAAATATTATTACCTTTTTGGAATCAGCAACATGTGTCTAGACCAGTATTATCAATCATCCATAATGGATATTCGGGAGCCGCCATTGTGCCACGGCTAACTCACTTGCCTGTTTGCCTGCTGGTCAGCGTTCCTTACTTCACGGTTAGATACTACTAAACAACCCATGTCAAACTCACATTATCTTCTGCTTAATATGGGTACGTTGCTTTCAGACTTGTGGCTGTTCTTATGATAAATACAGATCTATAGACGGATCATGTAACCACGTCCTCACAGATAGCGGGGCTGCAGGATCGGTGATTGACAAACTTCTTCCTCCAACATATGACAACGGTTGGTGTTTTATGTTTGATTGTTTTTCCACATTCTCACTTCAGAAGTTATATACCTAGATCCCAACATTTAAAAAAAAATTCCGACGCAGTGGCCTAAGGGATAGTGAGACGCGCAGTTGCATACTTGCAGGTCGCACCGAGTCCATAGTTTGAATTCCTCCGCCTTAATTTGCAAGCAAACCGCTTTACGTTGTTTCGATGGTATGAGGCGTCGGTTGTTCAGAAAACAATGTCACATACGGAACTAATACTGTCTAGTAAATCACAAGCGGTCAATAAATGCTGGGGTTGATTGTGAAGTCCTGAAAATTACATGCGGCTAGCTTAAACCCCCAAAAAAAAAAAAAATTAAGTAAACTAAAAACGTATTAGCGTTAAATATTTTTGGGAGCCAGGATGACGTAGTTGCTAGATGCATGCCTGCCAGTTCGGTGGTCTTAGGTTTGAATTCCAATTATCCCGGATTTTAAAAATATACCTGGGATCCCAGGTCGACCAGCATCAAATGGGAATCAGAAAATGTATTGACAAGTGAAGACGGCTGGCCTGATATTGACCATCTCACATCTCTAGTGCCCACCGGTCTATAAACACATGAACCTGGCAAAAGTTGTCCCCTACGCTTTAATGAGTGTACATATGTCCTTCTTTTAACATGTCAAACTAGATAGCTGAGTGAAATATCTATACAACACAACTACCAACTAAGTGTGGTTTTCATAGATCAAGATAAAGCCTTCGACCAAGTGAGTACGAAAAACTTATGGACAGTTCTTGAGGAATACGGTTTAACAGGACAACTTCAGGGATAAAACAATGAGCATGCAGTAAGACAAATGCTGTCATAACAAACTGGCTCCAAGTAGCAATGGGCGTCAACAATGATGCGTCTTATCACCACTGTTGTTCATTATCTATATGGATCAGATAACTGATCAGATGCTAATCCACACCAGGAGAGTTTACATGAGTTGATGTTTGCAGACAATCAGAGTTGACTATACGAGAAGATTGTGGACGTCCGGCACCATATAAAATGACTCGATAACTGCTGTCAGAATTTTGATATGAGAATTAACATAGAAAAGACATTACTTTTGTGTTAATCTGCATATTAGAATTCAACAAACACAAATGAAATATAGCGTAAATGTAAATGGAAAATCATTAAAACAAGTTAGAGTGTACAAGTATCTGGACAGTGTGTTCACAGAGAATGCAAAACTAAATAGAAAAATAGAAAATGCAGAAAGCTAACAACATCAGCCATCAAATAGCAGCAATTCTAAATCATGAAAATATCAACATTCAAACAAACAAGAAGCTGATTTATTCTGTTCTCACTCAAACACTGTGTTATCGTGTCAGACATGGACAATAGTAGAAACACAGGTGTAAAATCACATCATGTGAGATGCAATGCATACGAAAACAGATGGAAAAAC
The DNA here is from genome assembly GCA_014155875.1 of Cepaea nemoralis. Lineage (NCBI taxonomy): Eukaryota > Metazoa > Mollusca > Gastropoda > Stylommatophora > Helicidae > Cepaea > Cepaea nemoralis. Next base: position 697,702 of record JACEFZ010026854.1, on the reverse strand, counting down.
AAAGAGAGATGGATAGACAAATGGGAAACAAAGAAGGAGTGTAGGAACAACACCTATTATTGACATTATAGAACAGCAACGAATTAAATTATTCGGACTTTTGGTTAGACTGGAATTAGAACAGCCAGCAACTATAGTGTTTACATGACATTATCGGTATACAATGCGAGAGAACAACCCGAGAACAATTTATTAGATGCAGTTAAAGAAACATTAACGAAATCACATATAACGTTAGTACAAACAACTGAAAATCGACACACATAACATTACAATGCCCTCTCTCTGCAACGTTTCGCATTAAATGCATTGGGACAACGGGGACAAACGAAGTAGTAGAAGAAGAAAAGGAAGAAGTAGAAGCAGAAGAAAAAGAAGAAGAAGAATCTACAAAGCAACAGCCAGTAGCCAGTACACTCTTACATACCTATTAAACAACATTGTATTAACCTGATGACACCTATATACCATTCACTTAGCAATCTATCAATGATTACATACATTTACAATTAACCTGTCAACCTATAAACTATAATTCGTGTTTACTATTAATCTATAAACATGTAAATGATCATACCAATGTATCATTATACTAGCAATGGTAATTCCTATTTACAACAAACCTATCAAACTATAAGTTACTATACCTATTCATATCTTGGGTAATTAATTACCAACAATGATGACACAATGAAAGACATTAAAAGACGAATATCTATTGATCTTGAAAGACTAAAACAACTGAATAAATATGGAGTGGGACGGATAGAACTGCAAAAATTAGAATATTAACTGTATGCATCTACCCTATTGCAACATACGTCTGTGAGACCTGGACACTTACTAAACAAGATGAACAGCGCATAAATGCCTTTGAATATAATGTTATAGACGGGTTCTAAAAATATCTTGGTTTAAGAAAAGAACAAATGCATCCATACTTCAAGATTGATTGATTGATTGATTGATTGATTGATTTAGGAAATGACATCACAGCATTCAGGGCATGCCCATAAGCGCTCCGTCCCCATCATCAGCAGCAAGCGAAGAGTTCCACCACTAATAGTACAAGTAGTAATCTGATTATATGTCCGTCTCGCCTTTCCTCTGAGCGTTGATCGTCGGCCAGATCCCCTCGTCACCCCTTGCTGTCGCATTCTTGCCAGATCATGGTGATCCATTTGCTCCTCCGAGGTGTACACGTGCTCCCACAAGGCCGCAACCACGTGTTCCTTATCATGCATCAATACTCCACCAAGTTTTGCAGAGCCAGCCAATCTGTCCGCCTGTACATTCCCCAGCACACCAGCATGCACCGGAGAAAAGATCCAGACGATGCTTGTCATCCGTGTCTTCCGAAGCGAAGCAAGCCACTCTGCACGAAGCTTGCCTGTCCTCACCCTACTCAGCATGCTTTCTGAGTCGGTTACAATCACGATGTGTGAGTGTATCGTATTCTCCATCCAGCGGAAAGCTACACTGACCGCCTCCACCTCCATTCTTAAGCTAGATGTTATGGTATCATATGCCAGGCTCTCCTGAACCAAACGGCGATCATTAGCTTTTGCTAAGAACCCCCAGGCACTTCTCCTGCCTCTCAACGCCGAACCATCTGTGTATATAATCACATCACCCGGGCGAGCATTATCATGAATTAGTTGCTGGATACCCACTTCCGTGGCCCCTGCTGGCCATTCCCTGCACTCCCGGCTCAATGTGATTATAACTTTGCACAAGTCTGCCCCGCTGGCACTCTGACCCAATCCTCTCCTCGCCTAATGTTCTCCAAGATGCACACCTGTCTGATCGTATCCTCCACCTGAGCCATCCATGATTTCTCTCTTATAAGTCGCTGACCCTTAACTACGTCCAACGGGTGATCTGTGTCAGCAACTACTCTGAGGTAAGCCTTCGGCTGTATCACCTTGAGCCTACCAGCAACAGTCGGCAAACCAAGGATGTAACGCATACACACGACTGGGGTGTCTCTGGTGCATCCCAGAATGACCCGCATAGCTTCGTTCTGTATGCGCTCTAATTTCACCAATTAACACTTTGAGACAGTGAGGAGTCCTAGTCCATAATCAATCACTGAGAGAATCAGGTGCTGGTATAGTGTGAATAGAATTATCTGCGCTGTGTCCATTGTAGCGATAGTTTTAAGTAGTACATTGAGTCCCTTTTGAGATCTTGCCACAACCGACTTCACATGGTCCTTGAAGGACAGGCTCCTGTCAAATGTGATTCCCAGATACTTCAGTTTGTTCTCTCTGTTGACGCTTCTACCATCTATCGTGAGACTTGGGACATCAGTTCTCACAATCCTGTTGTCCAGAGAGCACCACAGAACAGCTGCCTTTTCCGGGTGGATGACAGCGCTCATTTCAGTGCAACTGTCAATCACTTTGTCTGCTGTCGCCTGTACCTGTAGCTCCTGGGCTGTTTGCTCCCTATATCTCCCCTGCCTATATGCAAGAATATCATCTACAAATGTTAGTATCCGTCCAATCCCTGGTGCTTCTAGGTTTGCAATCATGCTCGTATACACGTTAAAGAGCACCGGTGAGATTGCATATCCCTGTGGCAATCCCGGGGTTCAAATGTGGGGCTCTGAGGTCCATGCACCCAGATGGAGAGCAAACCGACGAGAATGCAGGACGGCTGCTATCCAGTTCACCAACCAGGGATTTACCCCCTTCTCCATCAGTGCGGTCATCAAAATATCATATCGAACTCTGTTGCACGCATCCTCGAGAACAAGCGCTGCTGCCATCGTTTCCTGTCTACTCTGGAACCCCTCATAAACATCAAAGGCAAAAGTGACTGTATTTGATCAGGTATCTTTTCCTGGCCTGTAGCTCCCCATGCCTCTTGGAAGAAGCTTTCCCTTTTCCAAAAACTCTTGCAGCTTGACAGCGACTATCTTCTCTACAACCTTCCCTCACGTATTTTGAAGTGTGATGATCCTAAAGCCGCTAAACTTTGAATGATCCTTGAATGGTCTTGGGAGAGGGATGAGATAGCTATGTAACCAATCCTGCGGTACTGATGCTGTGCTAATGCTCTGGTTAAAGCAGTCGGTCATCTCCTTCAGGTCTACATCGCTCAAAACCTCCATGTGGCCATACGTAACACCATCAGGCCCTGGTGTCGTGTATTTTGCCTTTTTCAAAATATGTTTAACATCTTCCACCCGTATGATGTCTTCATAATGCATATTCTCCATTGTGCGAGATAACTCCTCTCTAACTGCATCCCTGGTATCCGTATCATTGTGATTGGTCAGCTCTAAAAATCTCTGGTGAAACGCTTCCCCTTTCTCTTTGTCAAGAGCTCAATAGTAAAGAAGGTGGTCTATTAAATACGATAAAACAAAGAAAATTGAAATATGTTGGTCACTTGAAACGTCAAGAAAGTTTAGAGAGAACAATAATAGACGGGTATATGCCTGGGAAGAGAGGGAGAGGAAGGCCAAAGAGAAGATGGGTACAGGATGTGGCGGATGATCGTCAGATGGGTGTATTGGACGCGGGACATCTTGCTTATGATCGAAACATTTATGGGAAGGTTGTTATCGGAGCGAGGTTCTGCAAAGGACATGCTACTGAATGAATGAATGAATGAATGAATGAATGATTGAATGAATGAATGAATGAATGAATGAATGAATGAATGAATGAATGAATGAATGAATGAAAACCTATTCATCATTAATATATCAATTCATCGATGAATACATATAGTTACGATAAACCTAGCTATCAACTCGTACTCATACTCACACATATTTATTATTATGGAGTGCGACACAGTAACACAGATGACCAAGAAACTAGACGGATGAATACAAACGACACACATACAGGCAAACGTTTTGATAGAAGTCCTCATCAATGGAACACTAACAACAAAACGATTACATATATTAAACTGACAAGTGTGCATTTCCCTAGGTGCTTGTCCGATCCGGAAAAATTAGTACTGGACATTAGTGTCGTTCAAATTTCATTTTCACACACACACACACACACACACACACACACACACACACACACACACGACCGCACGAGCGCGCACGTGCAAGCAACACGCCCGCACGCGCGCACGCACGCACACGCACACGAGTATACTGGAACAAAAGATGTTAAATCGGATAATATTGTAGAAGTGACTACGTCTGTACTAACATACTCTACTGTATATTTATACGTCTCCTATAGCAGCTCAATAAATGACACATGTTCACCTGTTCTCTAACCAGTATGGGATGCTCCCAGGAAGGTTGGTGTGGGCGGCCAGCCACTTCCAAGTCCACGTCAGATTTCTGTTGAAATATTCACAGATAAACATGTTTTGAGTATTTACACTTTACTCCTGTTTCTGTTTGGACAATGGACAGCTCACGATATGATATCAACAAGTAAGTAGCCAATGCCCTACCTTCTAACTGCAACGGTTTATTAGCTAGGCTTTGTGTTATTTTGCCCAAATAGGTCTCGCGTAAGAAGGCTGTATAGTGAATGAGTTTTTTTTTTTATAGCTAAATATGTTAGACATATTCAATGTACAAGGACAGATTATCCAATTATGCTTCTTAATGTTTTCTACGAGCAATAAGAAAATCTAGGCCAGTCGCAGGTTTAGGACAGACATGTCTGACTAAGGGGAGTAATGTTCGGTGTAACGATACCTGCCTACCCTTGCAGCTAGGCATCGTAAAACAAAACATTACTGTCACAAACAACATCTTTTTTAAAGCATTCGCAAAATAATGAAATGAAACTACAACATTGCAAGCAAAGACGTTTTGTATACCGTATTGGAAGAACAATGAAACATTACTCAAATACGTCAAAGGCTTAGCAATTTGATGTGTAAAACCTAGGTTATGGAAACCCATTTTACACATCAGTGACCACACGTTTTCAGCTAAAATATAATTCACCTATTCACTTAATATGATGTATCAATTAATCAATCATGTGCCATGCCGGAAAGCGTGGGCGATCATGACTCGCCATTTCACTCGATCACCAGAGTCGTGGATCAGCTCAGTGTTCCTGTCTCGACTATGCCATATGGCCAAGCCATTCAGGTATTTACTTCTCGGTCTTCCTCTTGGTCTGTTCCCTTCGATCATGCCCGTTGTCACTAAGTTCTCCAATCCATTTCTTCTCATAACATGTCCAAAATATTTTGACTGTCTACGTCTAATTTCTCTAACCAATTTATGATTTTCATTTCTCTCGTGAAGTTCTTGCTCATTGGTTTTTCTGTCTGTCCATGGTATTCTTTGCATTTTCCTCAGAAACCACATTTGTGCAGCCATCAGATAGATATATAACTCTACATGATACACCTGACGAGTCGTCAGAAAAATGAGACATGCAATAAACTGTGAAATCTTGTGTTTGTGTCGACTGCGTTTAAATTCAGCTGTTGAATACATTGTTTAAACTTTTTTAAAAGAAACATAGTAAGACTGCAGATCTCTGTCAATAGATAGTCTGCACTGTACATTGCATGTATAAGTAAAGTAGGCCAGTTTCACATGAGGCCTGCAAGCTTATGGCGGTAGGCGAACATTTTAATAGACCAATCGGCACTCGTGAGGTCGTTTGGGTAATATCACTCGTACCGTTTTGCACCCAAAGACATTTCAACCGTATCAGATAGAAATGTACAATGACGTTTACAACTTACACCATAGCCATGTACCACCCCAGCCACACTGCAGTAAGAACACACGGAGTTACATCAGATATGTTAACGGTCAATACAAGAGTAAGACAGGTTTATGTGCTACCTCCAAATCCCCCACCTCCGCTTTTTCCTGCTACTTAATATCTACGTAGAGAATATTCAAAGAAGCGAGCCTTGTCAGAATATATTCATAAAATTGTGAACGCTTTACTTCAGATAAAACAACAGTTGCATTCGTAAGAAATTAACTTTTATTTGCAGACGATCAGTGCCTGTTTTCAACCAACGAGGGCAGACTGCAAAAAACATATTAATAAGCTAATTTCAACATGCAGCAGATGCAAAATGAATATAAGTACATATAAAACTGCAGTTATGAAAGTTAGCAATATACAGCTAAATATACAGACAAATAGTGCACCAATGAAACAAAGAATTTACATATTTATGAATCATTATAATAGAAGATGGCAAAATAGACAGAGACACGGAAATCACATTTCAACATGCAAGTGTTCCTATATATGAACGACTATGTATACCTATGTTCGTAAGCGTGCAAATGGAACAGTAGCCACGTGCTAGAAAATGTATGCCACAAGGCATTACTTATTATGGTCGTGTGTTTTTATGATTGTTGCAAACATAACCTCAATATCGCATTAACCCACAGCTACGAGTAGTGGACGGAATTGTTGTGGAGCAAATGGAACAAACCCAACCATTGTACAACCCACGTAAGTAATCAAGACCAGCTGTGAATAATCAAATACATGTTAACTTTCAATCCTTGCTATTATTTTCTATTCAGTTTTGCTGTTATTATTATCCGTAAAACATGTGTTTTATCGCAATGTCCACTACAAAGACATTACACAATTAAACTTATTTATTCAGTTACATCCCACCTTTATTATTAAGTTTATTTGAATTTGATCTTCATCACTTGCAAGATTTCGCTGTTGTGGCATACCTGGATGGAGATACTGATATGCCAACTACGTATATCTCATATATGGAATGTACCTTTCCATTGGTATCTGATATACCTCTAATATTCCATCTGAAGTCAATGGAAAAAGAAATAATAGAGTATACAATTATACTTTATTTTGATGTGATGTAGAAAGCGCAGTGCTGATTGCGTTCGGGTCAAAGAGGAATATGAGAGGAAATCTCTCTCCTCACCAACTTACAGGCACAGGAAAGTAAAAAAAAGAGAAGGTTTCCAGAATTCTAGAGACAGAGGCGATCATGAATTGTTTATATCTCCGCCCGATCAGTGGATCAAACTACCAGGCTTTAATGGTAACAATGAATGCACAAACTAAACTTACTAAACTGACAAGTGTGCAGTTCCCTAGGTGCTTGTCCGATCCGGAAAAATTAGTACTGGACATTAGTGTCGTTCAAATTTCACTAAACTAACAAACCAGAAACAACGCAGAAAGCTCTTTATTTACAAAATATTACAACTTCAGGGACAACTAATGTTCATACAAACATTGAAGCATCAAACCAAACTCTACATGCAGCTGCAGTAGAAAATCAAAGATTAACAATGTGTTGTCCTTAGCAAATAACCAGATCCCTGCCCTCCAGGCAAGGTCTGTCAGGTACCCCAAGTTTCACAACTGAATGTTTAAACAGCTAAACTTGGTAGAATGTGACACTTAATAACAGTGAGAAACAAAAAATGTGACAATAAAACACGTTGACACTGACTAAAATAAGATACCTTAACATCGGGGAGGGGAGGGTAAACACCAACAACTGCAATAGCTGTCGTAAGTTATCCCTTCTTACTTTAGTGTCGTCCCTGGAGTGAGGGGAATCAACACCCACATTTTTTTAGCCCAATATTATTGTCCTAGAGAAACCACCAGACTCCGTCCACAAAACTCCGTCAGTCTGCAGACACCTCTTTCTCACTCTCACTCACCCCTAGATCGTGCCCCCTCTCACTCTTTCCCAACACAACATACTCAACAACTCTAGCTTTAACAAATAAATTCAAAATAATTTATTAAAGCAAAGAGTATGGGTGTGAGAGGTGTGTGTGTGTACTGTGTAGAATGTGTGTCGAATATTCTAGTGTGTATGTAGATTCAGAGCAGCAGATCAGGAGCCCAAGTCAGATGGTCATCATAGCAAGGGTACACCACAGCATGATAGCTTAGTACATGAACACCTCACCGATTGATGCGTCTCTTCTTCCAGACGTTGACTTTCTCCGGGATCCACTGGGTCTACTAGATGCATGATTCACCAAAAATAGTTATTGTATAACCTTAATCATGGATCTGTCAATCACTGTAAAGACTACAGTCCCTATAACTCAAATAAGTACGGATCACTGTACCGTGAGAATTAGGTTTTAATGTCACAGGTCTCACATTTGTTCTAATCCATGTTCATAGATTGTCACACACAAACTGTTCTAAAGTACTTCTTCACTGTACTAAATTATGGGTTCTTCTCTAGACTAACCTATTCCACGAGAACTTCATGTCAAAATGTCTTTCTCTAGACTCTATTGTTCAGTGGTATGTGGTGAAGAGACGAGTATCACCCACCCTGGGTAAATCCCTATTGTAAATGAATCGTTTATAATGTTTCTCTCACTTGAGCCCGGTTCGTATGAACCCTCTGGATTCTAGGCCTAGCATAAACAGTGCTGATTGTACTTTCTTCTGGGTATTTATTCATCATATAAACATAAAGTGAATGTTTGTTGGATGTTCTTCTAGAGAGTTTACCTCCATCAAACCGAGTGTAGAGCATCCTCATAGACGTAGGGGAACCTGTTAGAGAAAAGAGACCACATCTGGTGAAGGCCGCCTGATACTAATCCCTACTTGCTGAATGTAGGCCGACTGCCTTGCTCAGAGATTTATCAGTGACTAAACTCTGTCACGGATCAGAGTAGCTCATCCCTCAATATGAATCAGGTTAAGACAAGGAAAGACCAATAGATAGAGTGCAGAACCCCAGTGGGCACCCCACTGAAAGATCCCACCATTGGACACACTCCCCCATCTCCCAACCCATTCTTAAATCTCTCCAAATATCACCCCACTACAAGATTCTCACTAGCAGAGCTAATTCCCCCTTCCCTACTCTATTCTCAACTAACAGAGCTAATCATCACTTCACTACTCTAGCTAGTTTTACGAAAGCTACTGCTTATATTAATTAGGCTTAATTATACTATCTATTATACCTTAAGCAACACAGCAGTTCTTCTAAATCACATCTACATTTTGCCATAACAGGCACGTGTAAAATTAAATCTAATTAATCCCGCACACGGTAGATGTTATTTAAAATCCACAACTGCAGTGACACAGCACTTCTGCTCTAGTCAACGTTTTCTTCAACACTAACGTACACAAGTCTTGTTTATATCACAGGGAGCCGGGAGTGTTATAGTGAAGTTCTTTTGATGTCACGCAGGTGTCTTCAGGGGCACTAACTATTTCCAGAAATCTTATGTCCCCTTCGTTTAATCAAGGCAAGAGTTGTCTTTCTTTGTTCACAACCAAACATTCGTCGGTCACTTTCAACTCGCGAGTTTGGCAATTCTACTTAGACCCGACTTGTTTTTCTGTACTGGTTAACAAAAATTGTGGCCTTGAAAACATGCAGTGAATCAGACTGTCTGTATTATCATCATCTGGTTAATCCACAGTAATTTCATGACAATAGCACTAAATACCGAAAGAGAGCTCTGACATTACAATTATTAGCCATTCCTGTAACATAAAAGCAATATCTCATTATCTGTGTTATAAAATCAATACATGCATGAGCCATAATGCATGCATGAGTAATGCATGTATATATTGCACCATTTTCATTAAATGCAGCATCAATGTTGTATCATCAAACCACCCATTCTACCATCTTCTCCTGTTATGACACTTTTTTGTTTGTTCGCATATCCTTTACATGACATCGCTGTCAACATCAGCATCTTTCAGCTGATTGTTGATTTCTTGGCAAGATTACGCTCAGTAGTTTGTTATGTCACTGCTATCACACAATAACACTTGATGGTGTTTGAGCTGACAAGCAATATTCTCAGCCTGTCTTGACCTTCCATGTAATACAGTATTAACTTACATAATGTCTTCAATTCAGTGTAACTATCATATACATATCCCAGTGATGAAAGATTAGATCTGGGTTCACGAGCTATAAACACATGTAACTATTACATGCAGCACACACATGCACCTCTATTTCTAGTCTTATAGATCAGTAGAGTGAATTTACATCACCCTCTTCTACTTCTAAAGATCTCCAGTTCTGTGAATTTCCATGTGGCTTGAGACCAACTATCTACTCTTGAAAAGTTCTTGGCTGAATAAGGCTGCTGCAAATTAACACCTCCAATTTAACCTAATACAGTCTGCCACATCTGATAGTACAAATTAATGTCAACTAGTATTGTCTGAGGCCAACCCCAATTAGTGCACTATCCTTTGTGGCTGGACATGAGATGTCAATTTATCTTCTCTTTTCTCCATGCCTCCTGCAGTGCACCAGTTATAAATCTCCATTTATTACGCCTCATGTGGCATAACTAGTATAGATGAACATCTTCACAAAAGGTGGTCGGTAGTGTTATATTACACACTTTCAATGAACAAACGAACGAACGAACGAGCGAACGAGCGAACGAACGAACGAACGAACGAACAAACGAATGAACGAACGAAAGAACGAAAATCTTTATTTTCAAAGGGTTAAGAATTGGGCACACAGGCCCATCTGACATTCTGCGATTCTGCTTATATGACTATCGAGATATCTTACTTCAGACATAACCTCAGCCACAATGATACCACTAACATTCTGATACACTTTATAGCACAAACACCACTGCATCCTTGTCTTAGATGTGATGCCATATTTATATATATATAGTCTTTATTAGTCTTAATTAAAAACTTAATATCTGTATAGATGAGCACTTCGGGGCTATCTGAGTGTTTATAGATGAGCGCGTTAACCTCAGCATTGACAGCGGCGATGTTCTGCTCTCTGCAACGTCTGTCGAGTGTAATAATGCAGGAGAAAGTGCACTTAAAAGCTGTAGGCACCGGCACCCATTCCTTGCCGGGGTTGATACTGGTAAGACTGCAGACCTCTCTGACGACATCTGTCCGCCCGACCCATCCATGATTTGCCCCTCTTTAGCCTGTCACCCTTTTCTCTGAATATAGCGTCATGCAGAGGGTGCTGCTCATCTGCACTTATTTTTAAGTATGCACGAGCTCTCCAGATCTTGATCCTGTGTTCCATTGTCGGGAAGTCAAGGAGGTATCTCATTGCTACACAGCTGGTGTCTCTCGTGCAGCCCAAAATGATGCGCATGGCTTCTTTTTGTACCTTTTCAAGTCTTCCAATCTGTGTAGGGCTGACAGTGAGGATGGCCAGCCAATCTGTGTAGGGCTGACAGTGAGGATGGCCAGGGCATACTCGATGCGTGAAAGCACAAGTCCTTGGAACAGAAGTATTAGCAGTCTTTGCTCGATATTGGCATTCGCCAAGACTCTCATTGCTGACAAACCTTTTCGAGATTTCGTTATGACATAATCGACATGATCTTTGAAGGACAGACTACGATCAAGCCTCACGCCAAGATACGTCATTGACTGGGTTCTACTCAAAATGCTCCCATCCATTCTTACTGCCGGCAGGTCTGTTTTCACAATATGGTTGTTTAGGGAGAAACCATATAATCGATGCCTTTGCAGGGTTGACAAGGGCATCGGCATCAGCACACCATGAGGAAATTCGATCTAGTTCGCCCTGCATATCATTGGCTATCGCCTGTCTATCTCGACCCTGTCGATACACGAGGATGTCGTCAACGAATGACAGAGTCCTACCCCTCCCGTCCAACTGTTGTTCAGTGATCGGCACCGTATACACGTTGAATAGTACTGGTGACAGTGGTGAACCCTGCGGCAATCCTGGACATATCGTTATCGGCTCAGAAGACCAACTCCCGCATCTTAGCACCACCTTCCTTTGGAGCAGGACTGCAGCTATTCATCGTACAAGGTGAGGGTGCACTTTCAGTCTGAGGAGGGTTTGCATCAAGTGCTCGAAAGATACTCGTTTGACACATGTTATATTTCACACCCCATATTTCACACCCCATATTTCACACCCCATATTTCACACCCCATATTTCACACCCCATATTTCACACCCCATATTTCACACCCCATATTTCACACCCCGTATTTCTGCTAGCTTGAGCTATTTACCTCAGGTGAAACTACATAACAACTAATAACACTGACTTGTTGATTTCATCATCAAAAACACATCCGATAATTTGTTATCGCTACATTCATATCAACATTGCTAATTTTTCTACGTAAGCATTTTATTATTTTGTTTACATTATTTATTCCTTCAATCTAACAAAAGTAAATATTGTATTTACCCACGCTGTGTCCACTACACAAACATTGCCTTAAATCTGTATCTTAACTCACCGCTGAGATTTGGAAAACACAAAGGCTGCCTAAAGATACATTTAATGGGCGTTAATTTGAAATCCGTTTGTGCCGCACAGCGCGTGATTGCGTACGTTGATCATGATCATGTCATAGACATGTGATAAGTACTGACCGAATGAATAAAAGAGCACGTGCTTATCGTCCCATGATGCATAGGTTCTGTTTCTGACCGTTGAGAAAATGACCGGGTTGATCCAAAATCCGCCCAAAGAATCTCAAAGAGCGGTGATTCAGTTTCTTTCATTTGAAGGATGTCGACTAGTGGACATTCATCTAAGAATGCTGGCAGCGTACGGTAACAAATGTGTGTCGCAGATAACAGTGACAGACTGGCCACGAATGTTTCGGAAAGGACGTCAGTTCACGACAGATCTTCGACGGGCGGATCAAGCGCATATTGTTGCAAAAGAAAAGAAAAAAACATCGCCAAAATTGATGAAACAGTACAGATGAACCGTTGTCGAAGCATATGTTTGCTAGCGAAAGAATTTGATGTGTCAATTGGGGCAATTCAAAAGGTCTTTCATGAGAACCTGCAATATCGGAAGGTGTGCTCACAGTGGGGTATCACGGACGATGACCGACCACCAAACAGAGGAACTCATGGGATGGTGTTTGAACCACTTGCTGCGTTACAGAGTGGAGAGTGGTGTATTTCTCTTCCGCATAGTGGCAGGCGATAAATCATGGTGTCACCACTTTGAGCCGAGCAGCAAAAGAGAGAGCATGCAATGGAAGTGGATTACCAAAAGCCAAAAATTTCAAAGTTCCAGGTTTCCGCTGGTAAGGTTATACTGAACGCATTATTTGACCATGAAGGGCTATTGTTGGCCGACTTTTCTACAGCGCGAAAAGCGTCGCGCCAAGCACGAAATTCGTAGTTCCAGCGGCGACCCACAGGCGTCTCCGAAAGAATTCACTCGTGAACAGAAGGACGCAGCCCATATTTCATCATCATCAAGTGCCGTGCCGGCTGGCGTAAGCGTTCATGGCCCTCCACAGATCTCGGTCTTTGGTGTTCTGGATCAACTCTGCTGATGATATTCCTCCATGCCACCGTCTCAATCCGTCCAGCATCATTTCTCTTGGTCTGCCTCTGCCTCTCTTCCCCTCGATCTTTCCAGTTGTCACGATGTTCTCCAATGCCTCTCTTCTCATCACATGACCAAAGAAAGCTGTTTGTCTCTTTCTTATTGTTGTATATAGTGTTCTAGTTTCATTAGCCTCTTTCAGGCACTCGTTGTTAGTTACTCGGGCAGTCCAAGGAATTCTCAACATTCGTCTTAAAAACCACATTTCTGTTGCTTCTAAGTTCTTCCTAATTTGTTCATTTACATTCCAAGATTCGCTGCCATTCAGCAAAACTGGTTCTATATAGCATTTTAGCACTCTCTTTCTTACATTCATTGATAGTGACTTATTGCATAAGATAGTCTTCATTTTCTGAAATGCGGCTTTTGCCTGTCCTATTCTGCTCTTAATCTCTGTTGTACATCTTCCATCCGATGTTATAAGTGCCCCTAGGTATTTAAAACTATCTACTTGGTTGAGAATTTCTCCTTCTATTTCTATGTCACATTTTGGTGTCCCCATTTTCTTTGATATCACCATTGTTACTGTTTTCTTGATATTCAAGGAGAGTCCTTTCTGTGCACTCTCTGATACTACAATGTCCAACAATTGTTGTAGGTCTGTTGCACTATCCGCCACCAATACTGTGTCATCTGCATAGCGTATATTGTTTATATTATATCCTCCGATTAGTATTCCTGGCTTCTCTTTGATCTCTCTTATTATTACTTCGCTATATAGGGAGAAGAGATCGGGTGACAAGACACTACCCTCTTTATTTCCCATTTTAATTGCTGCTACTTGGTTCCAGTATATATTTTTTATTATTCTTAAATCTTTCCCATCAATGTTGATATCTTCCAACATTTTAATCAGCTCATCATGTTTTACTTTATCAAATGCCTTAGTATAATCTATGAAGCATAAATATATGTCCCTCTGTTTCTCTATTGACCTTTCTATTAGTGTTCGTAATATATATATTGCATTGTTTGTACCCTTTCCTTCCATAAAACCGTACTGTTCTTCACTAATTTCCATTTTTATTTTCTTTCTTGTTCTTCTCATTATAATTATGAGTAGAAGCTTAGTGACATGGTATATGAGGTTAATTGTACGAAAATGTTCACATTCAATTGCTCCTGGTCTCTTTGGTATTGCTATAAATACAGATTTTACCACATCGCTCGGTAAATATCCACTGTTGTAAATATCATTTAACATTTTGGTTAATATATCTACCCCAAATTCTCCCAATACTTCTAATTCTTCTACTGTGATTTCATCTGGCCCAGCTGTCTTTCCTTTCTTCACATGTTTCATAGCGTCAGAGACTTCTTCTTTTAGAATAGGTGGGCCTTCTAAGTTACTTTCTTCTGTTTATTCTTCCCTTTCTCCATTATATAATTCTCTGTATACTCATTCCACCTCTTCATTATAGCACCTTCCTCCAATAATATCTTTCCTGTTTTTGATTTCAAATATCTCTTTATTGACTACTAGACAGGGTATATTTCTTCCTGACAATCTCCGCCCCCTGGTTAATATAATGAGTCCCCCACCAAGTAATGTAAGTAACATTTACACATACACACTTGAGTATACTTGGACAATTTTAAGATAGAACTATGACTTAAACAAATTCTGTTTGTGAACTGATTCTTCCAGAAGACGATCTAACGGAGGATTCGACTCGATTTCACCATTACCCCTACCCCGTTCAACCTCAAGGAGAAGTTATAATGGGGTCCATCCCTGGTTCAGATTAATAGTCCTGTGACTGAGTCAGTCGCTAATAGCAGCTGCACAAGGTTTTACCCTAAGAAGCCTATTAATTTGACGGTGATCGTTGTCCATATGTGGTAATCACTTGGGATTCCCAAGCTCAAGTATATATACATGTCATGGAATGCTGAGAGTTAATGATTCCCAGATAGACGACTTTATACACCGACTAACCAGGTAGGAGAAGGGTTAACAAACAAAACAGTAAGGATAACCAACAACGGTGTGACCGGAGTCAATGACCACTAATGTTGACGGGTTGAAGTGTTAACGTAGAAATTACAGCGGCACAGGTCAATGAGAGTGTAGGATGACGAGGTTACTTCACGGGTTAAAAACATCACGAAATGTCGGGTTGAGTGACCAGGCGCATGTGTTTATAGGTCAAGACACGGAAGTGCCCACCGATAGCACAGGTAACCTTCGCGTGGACAAATAGGTTTGCGACAAAGGCAGACAGCACTATTGGACAGGATCGCGGTCAGGTGATAAAGACAGGATTGGAAAACCCAGATAATGTCAGGTGTGTGTGGAGAGAGAGTTGGGGCTGAGAAGGAGGAGGAGAGATGGGTTACTGAGGAAAATTTCCACAGCATATTGCGGTCTATATATGACTCAGAGGGAAGGAACAAAACAATGAGGGTTTTATAAAATAGCGGAAAAGTTTCAGATCAGTAATTTTCCACTAACGGGGATAATGAAGTATTGACTTGAGGTGTCAAGCAAGGTCAAGGACTATGCGGCAAAAATGACCTATAAAGAGTAGCAACTGCTTTGTGGAAGTTAGTGTGATTCTTGATTTTCCATGAGACAAGGGAGTAGGGAAAGGGTGGTGCGGCGTTCGGAAGAACGTTTGTGTATCTATTGTGCATTAGTACCCCCAATTCAGACAAAGATAATTATAAGGTAGTAATATATTAGAGTATAGTTTTAGCATAGGAATATAGATGTGTGTGAATAGCCTTTACCATTGCTTTCTATTAGTGGATAGTTTAGACTTTGGTGAATTCATATGTCTTATGCAGGTGTTTACTTCGGAAGCCTTCTCATTATGGCTGGAGAAGGACACTTGCATAGGTAGTAGTAAGGGGCGGACGCTTATCACGGGATCTGTTATACTTCTCCACAGGTTCCAATCTCCTAGTGAAAGCAGAGAAGAGATGAAGAGTACTACACTTGAACAAATAAAGTACTCACTTAGAACCAAACAGAACATAGACAAGTTTTAAGATGAAGAAAGGATAAAGTAAAGTCAAATACAGAACACTGTATGCTCAAACGAATATACCCCTAAAACACTTAAAAGGAAAAGATGGTAACCTGTGGCAAGCAGGGATACTTACAACTACATACGTCTTGTATGCACAGGGAAGAAAGAATAGACAAGTAAAAACATTGCTAGTAATAAAAGACAATAGGAAGAACTGTGACGATGTGGGTGTTTTTTCGATGTTGGATACTTACCGTCATGAAACAGATCCGGGCGCAGGCATAAACTTACGGGACTTTTATTACGGTACAGTGAATCAGGGGTGAACAGTTTTGTTTCATTCAATAACGGATTTAGCCATCAGATTCAAGCATGTGGATCATCCAGGGTGAGCTCTGTCCTGTTTGATGTGCTGTCCTGTGATCTTGAAGAATGAATGGGCGAGAAGCAACACAGCTGATAGATATTCAGAGTTCTTTCTAGCACCAACAATAGAATACACTATCAACTACACTTACAAAATCCATATATACTCCAGACATAGTTTTTATTAATAAATCTTTTGTTTATCGTTGAAAGGAACTGTTGTCGGAGTATGTGTTGAGGGAATAACAGAGAGAGTGAAAGAAATAGATATATGGAAAGGAAGACAGAAGGGAGGAGTGTAGACCAAAGTCAGTCAATAATCCCAACAGATAATAAGTTTGAAGATGTGCTTGTTGATTCCTACTTCCTCTCGGGAAAATAACTGGACAATACACAAGCCTGATAATAGTCCTTCCCTGTTGGCCGACATGGGACCTTTCATCTGCGTTTAGCAAATATGTGTCAAGCCAGGTGTATCCTGAAACAATCGTTGGTCAGATCCGGTTAAAAGTGTTCCACTCAGTCTAGCATCCCGCGGTGACATGTTAACCCGGGGATACGTATAGGCATGTCACGATGTCAAAATGTTTCACGTTGTCACTACACCCTGCAACTCCTTTCGCTAGTGAACAGAAATCGCATCAAATTTGCATTGCACAATCATTGTAGGAGCCATACTATGGTCGCCTTATTCTACTTGCGCAAACTGGCATCATAGAGTTTTAAACACTGAGCAGTGAGGTGAAGTTTTATTTGTCATCTTCTCCATCCTCCTTGAATTTTATCTTTGTTGAAGAATGGGAGATTTATTCTGATAATATCCGAAGCGTTCCGTCACACCGATAAGAGTGGGTTGTCATGTTCCGTCATCTCACACGATCACCAGAGTGATCAGCTCTGTATTCTTTTCTCGACCATACCACGTGGCCAAGCTATCATGTTATTTAATTCTCTGCCATTGCCTTGTTCTCTTCCCCACAATCTTGCCCGTTGTCACTAAGTTCACCATTTTATTTCTTCTCATAACGTGTCCAAAACATTGTGACTGACTACGTCTAATCAGTTTAAGGTTTTCATTTGTTTTTTGCAGAATTTGGTCATTGATTCTTCCTTCTGTCCATGGTATTCTTTGCATATTCCTCAGAAACCACATTTACACAGTCATTAAATGTTTTTCAGCTTGCCTGCTCATTGTCCACGCTTCACATCCATACAAAAACATATGTTCTATGTAAAACTTCAACACTCTTTTTCTCGATGCAAATGACATATATTTATTGGTCATATATGCAGGATAATTCCCTATCTTTATTAATATCAATCGCTTGTATCTGTTTTCGTATTTCTAGAATCCTTTACATAAGAGCACCGATATTATGTACTCAATTACCCCTTACTTCAGTCTCTCTCTCTCTCTCTCTCTCTCTCTCTCTCTCTCTCTCTCTCTCTCTCTCTCTCTCTCTCTCTCTCTATCTCTCTCTCTCTCTCTCTCAAAATCTGTGTTAATATGAACCAGGCTAAGACTTATCGCTCTAAACTCACAGAGAGCTCTTCAGCTGCACATTGGTAGCACGTTATAGAAAGTGTAGCCGAGCACAAGGCACTGGGTCTTATCAAAGATCAAAATCTAACCTTTAATTCCCATGTTCATGCTCTAGTTAAACAACCAGCCAAAAAAAGTATACCAACTTGCCAAAATTAAAGATTGCCTCGACACAAGAAAGATATTCTATGCTTCCCACATACAAACACATACTGGGATGGATGCTCCAAATCAATAACAAAACGCCTTTATTCACTCCAGAAAAGGGCAGTGCGTTTAATAAATGGTGATAAGCTTACAAACACTTCTAACCTACATGGACGTCTTCAGTTACTGCCACTTCACAAACGCCTACTTTTTATTAAGGCTAAACTAATTCACAAAATCCTTTTTCAAAATGCTCCTAGCTACCTTTGGCCATTGTTTACATATAACGCAAGACATAGTGAGCGACTAAATATACTTTATGTCCCTAAACCTAGGACAGACTTATATAAAACAAGCTTCGCATACTCTGCCGCTCAGTTGTGGAATAATCTTTCACAAGAAATCAAAGGCAACACCAATCATTATACATACAGTCGCAACCTGTTTGTACACCACCTCAGTACAGAATAAATGCCCCCCTCCCCCTAAAAATAATAATGGTAAATTATCTCAAACGACAACTAGTTAATAAACATTCCCATATGTATGGCATGTTACAACTTCCTTTGGTATTTATCATGCCTATGGTAAACATTGCCTCAGTGAGTTATGTATTATTGATTATTTTATTTTTCATGCGTATTAAAGCTTATAGTTCTTTTGTTGTATAAGATTAGCTTCATAATGATGTTGAATGAAATAATGTATGAGAGGAATTAGAGAAGAAGGGCAGAATGTCAGATGGGCCTGTGTGTCCAATTCTCAACCCTTTGAAAATAAAGATTGTTCATTCGTTCGTTCGTTCGTTATCTCTCTCTCTCTCTCTCTCTCTCTCTCTCTCTCTCTCTCTCTCTCTCTCTATCTCTCTCTCTCTCTCTCTCTCTCTCTCCAGCTATCTCTCTGTCTATCTCTGCACTGCATACCTATCTTGTATCTCTGCATAAACGTATCTCTACTCTATGAGTGTGTATGCGTTTGAGTCTGTGTGTGTGTGGGTATGTGTGTGCGGATGTTTATTCCCAGATTCTGTAAGATTTCGACGTTTACTTGCCTTTAGCTCCATGAAATGCAGCATATTCTTCTATATATCGCTTCTACGGCATTTATTGTACCTTCGAGTGTGTCATTGAGCATGTCTGTGCACCATACAGTTAGCGTTAGTACTTGCAGGTGACCTGATAATCAAATAAATTAGTCGCGTATCAACGATTACATTTGTACTCCCTTAAAACTTATGAAAAAAAGAGGAAATAAAAAAAATAACCTTGAACGTATGAAGAGATTGACATGAAAATTAGGAAATTGTGCAAAGAGGCAGAGAAACCATGGCTTGAGGAAGTCTGAAGGGAAATTGGCAACCAAGAAATCAATCAGTATACCAAATTAATGAACACAAGAATTCATAAAAACACTAAGAACAGAACACACTCATCAGAGGGATGCCGACAAAATAAAAATAGCAAAATCAAAATAGAAAAAGAACAGATTTTAAATACATGGTCAGATTATGTGAAATATCTTTAAAACGATACACGAGAGGAACAGTGCGATATACTGAATAATATTGAAGGACATCAATTTTAAACATGGAAGTTCATAATTCTCTTAACTGGCAAGACTCTGGGTCCAGATAACATCACAGCAGAAATAATGCTTAGAAGAATATGGAATATACCAGGCCACCAGATTTCTGATCACAATATATGATACTGGAGATATCTCCTGAATTATGTAATCATATATTTATTGCAATACCGATGAAATCAGGAGCCCTGAGATGTGATCAACTTCGAACAATTAGAATAATGGGCCACATGGCGGAGATTTTGCTAAGAATCATCATGCAGAGAATTATTTGGAAAACACAACCCGAAATATAGAAAGAACAATGTGGAATCGTAAAAGGCCTAAGCACAGTAAATGCAGTGTATATGCTAACAGATTATTAATTGAACGTTCTATAGAAGTAAAGACCTACATCTTTGCCTTACAGACTACACAAAGGCTTCCTTTAAAATAAAACATATCAACATGATGAAGATGCTTGCTGATCTACAAAGTGAGGGGAAAAACATTAGACTTGTAAAATGACATATATTGGAAATAACAAGCTGCCTTACAGAGTGGTATTGAAGTAGGTCAATATCAGCCTATTAAAAGATGAGTGCAACAGGGCTGCGTAATGTCTCCTGAACATTGATCACTATGCAGTGAATATATTTGTGTTGAAATGTAGAAGATATGAGAGGGTTTACCATTAGGGGGCATAACATCAGTAACATTAGATATGTTGATGATACCTAAAATCAATAACATTAGATCGAATTTCCTCATGGTGTGCTGAAGCAGATGCCCTTGTCAACCCTGCAAAGGCAACGGTTACATGGTTCTCACTAAACAACCATATTGTGAAAACAGACCTGCCGGCAGTAAGAATGGATGGGAGCAGTTTGAGTAGAACCCAGTCAATGACATATCTTGGCGTGAGGCTTGAACGTAGCCTGTCCTTCAGAGATCATGTCGATTATGTCATAACGAAGGCTCGAAAAGGTTTGTCAGCAATGAGAGTCATGGCGACTGCCAATATCGAGCAAAGACTGCTAATACTTCTGTTCCAAGGACTTGTGCTTTCACGCATCGAGTATGCCCTGGCCATCCTCACTGTCAGCCCTACACAGATTGGAAGACTTGAAAAGGTACAAAACGAAGCCATGCGTATCATTTTGGGCTGCACGAGAGACACCAGCTGTGTAGCAGTGAGATACCTCCTTGACTTGCCGACAATGGAACACAGGATCAAGATCTGGAGAGCTCGTGCATACTTAAAAATAAGTGCAGATGAGCAGCACCCTCTGCATGACGCTATATTCAGAGAAAAGGGTGACAGGCTAAAGAGGGGCAAATCATGGATGGGTCGGGCGGAAGATGTCGTCAGAGAGGTCTGCAGTCTTACCAGTATCAACCCCGGCAAGGAATGGGTGCCGATGCCTCCAGCTTTTAAGTGAACTTTCTCCTGCATTATCACACTCGACAGACGGTGCAGAGAGCAGAACCCTGCCGCTGTCAATGCAGAGGTTAACGCGCTCATCTATGAACACTCAGATAGCCCCGAAGTGCTCATCTATACAGATGGATCTGTTGTAAAGCAGCAGAGAAGTGCGTGGGCATTTACAGCCCGTTCAGCGGGCCGAACCGTTCAAGAATCCAGTGGTGCCCACTCTATGACCACGAGCAGCATGACGATGGAGGTGATGGCAGTTACACAGGCTTTCATATGGCTGGAATCACAGTATTATACCAACGTGTGTGTACTAAGTGATTCAATGAGCATGATTCAGAAGGTCGAAGCTGGATCTGTACGTAGACAGTGGACTGAATCGCTGCAGAAGTCTGTTGTCCGTAAAGTCACCTTCATCTTCGTCCCGGGACATGCGGGAGTCGAGGGAAATGAACGAGCTGACAAACTGGCTGGCTCTGTACCCCCTGTAGATGGCCAGCCCATGGATCGTGCCGATGTTATTAACGTCCTTAAAGATATGGCGAGAACAGAGGACTTTGACGTCAGTGATTCCACATCGCTGTCCAGGATGAAAGACCTGGGAGTAAGAATCGGCACAGCCAGACGCGAGAGTTACATCGGGAAAACAAAGCGCCTCGTCAACCAACACAGAACTGGCACTATTAGCCACCGGACGCTGATGCATATGCTGGGGGGAGGATCTGAGCACCTATGAACATGTCCGGAGTGCAATGAAGATACCCCAACTGATAACTGATAACTGATAACTGAATAAAATTAGATATGTACATAATACGTAACATCAATAACATTAGATATATTGATGATACATAACATAAATAACATTAGATATGTAGATGATACATATAACATCAATAACATTAGATACATATAGATGATACATAACATAAATAACATTAGATATGTAGATAATACATAACTTCAATAACATTAGATATGTAGATACACATAACATCAATAACATTAGATATGTAGATATACCTAACATCAATAACATTAGATATGTAGGTATACATAACATCAATAACATCAGATATGCAGATATACATAACATCAATAACATTAGATATGTAGATATATATAACATTAATAACATTAGATATGTAGATATACATAACATCAATAACATTAGATATGTAGATATACATAACATCAATAACATTAAACATGTAGATGATACATACCATCAGTAACGTTAGATATGTAGATGATGCAGCATTGATTGTGCCGGCTCTGTGGCCAAAGGAGTTACAGACGCAGTTCGTAATACCGCATACCGCATTTGAAACACAGCTCCTGGCGATTTGGCAGCAGTCTACCTTGCGTTGGGACTTTGATAAAATGATATGGTTTCCGGTCGTTCAGAAAGCAGTGGCAAACTACTGAAAGTAAATCTGCCAAGAGATCACAGGAAGCCAACATATACTGGGGTTGACTGCGACATCGTGTAAAGGATATGCAACTAACTTTAAAAAAAATCGTATTGATTGCAGACCATAAAGAGGACCAGCTACATTTAGTAGAAGCGATTGTTGTACACAGTGAACAATTCAATAAATTCAATCAATCAAACAGGTGCCGTCTCCACGATGAGGGTTGTCTGAAATGGATCTCCAACACTATCTGTCTCTCGCCCTGACTGTACATTCTGTCACAGTGATGTTCGTCCATCTCTTGATTATCTTCCCAATTGTATTATTGTCTACCTTTTGCTCGCTTGCCTTCAAACTTGCCCTCCAGTATGGTTTGTAATAGAATGTTGTGTCTTTTAACGTCGCCGAAATATTTCACTTTTTTTTTACTTCTTTCATAAAATTCCTGTTCATTCCCAGTTTGTCTAGAACCTCTGTATTTGATTAGGGTTAGAATTAAATTGTAAGGAAACGCAAATTATGTTCGTCACTGGAAAACACAAGAAAAACCATACTGTAATATACAAATTGGCTGGAAATTATCTCGAAGACAATCTGTTTCTTGCCTGTATTGTACATAATGCCAGGTTTGTCCACCTCTTAATGTTATCTCCCACTTGTATCGATGTCTAGCCATTGCTCGCTGGTCCTTATTCTTCAGTATGGTGTTTATTTGTGAAGAGTGTTTTGTCTTTTATCGGAACCGAATTATATCACTTGTTTCTTTATTATTTTTTTCATCAACTATCTTTCTATTCCCTCCTTTTCTAGAACTTCTGTATTGTTTTTATTTCCATGTTTATGATATAATCTTCTGAATATCTGCATCTCCAGGGCCTCTATTGGACAATCTAATTGCTTGTTTATTGTCAAGACTTCGGGCCATATAGTCCTGTTTAATATACATTATATATGACAATTCTTTTTTAATGCTTTGTCAATCTCTCTAGATATTACTACTGGTTTCATGATGTTTGGCCATTCCTATTTTCTTTTTCCATGATGTGTGTTAAAGTTAGCTGCATAACCTTTACAGGATGTCGCAGTCAACCCCAGAATTGTTAGATGTTTGTGATTTACTAGGCAAGTTTGTTTTCAGTAGTTTGCCATTTGTTTCTGAATAACCGACGCTAATACCATTGCTATAAAATCAGCACAACACGGTCTGCTACCAAATGGCCTGCAGCTGATTTCAAACGTGGTATGGGGAGGGGGGGGGGGGGGTTGGGAATCTCCTTCCCTAGCACGTCAGCACACACACACATACACACACATACACACATACACACACACACACGTACACACACACACACATACACACACACACACACTTACACACACACACACACACAAACAGATATATATATATATATATATATATATATATATATATATATATATATATATATATATATATATATATATATATATATATATATATATACTGATGCTATTTTCTACTTTGTATTCAGAAACTGTTTCCCATATGCAGTGGCTTCCAATGACCCTACTTTTCCTGGAACTTGCGTGAGTTTTGTCAGGTCTCAGGCAGCTAACTGCACTAATTGGTGTCAGATAGGTAAGCAATATTGTGACTATATCAGGTTACTTCTTTCACTGTTATGTATTGTCTGATGCAAAGTAAGTTAGCATTTATGATTTCGGCTTTATAAAAGAGACCATCAAGTGTGCACGAAGTCAGGTATTCAAGAATAATAATTTGCTTTAACAATAAATGGGCATTTTGAGGGCAGCCAACAGATAATTGTTGGTTATGTTTCAAGTTTCGTGACGGTAAGCAGAGAATCTATTTAACGAAACAATGGATATAGTCACCAACCAGTATGGTCACTGCCAGGAAGGAAAGCAACGGCAGCCTACCTTCTTTAAAGATGCCTAGTCTATCATGATTCGTAAATTCATAGAGCTTAAAGAAAAGGACAGCACCACTGAAATTGGCAATATGGAATGTTTAAGCTGTCATTTATAACAAGAAAACGAGTATTGAGGTGCTACATAGAACTTGCACTTTTGTTTGGATGTGAAGCGTGGACAATGAGCAGACAACATGAAAGACATCTGATTGTTGCGGAAATGTTGTTTCTGGAAAATGCAAAGAATGCCATGGATAGACATAAAAATACAATGACCAATTTCTACTAGAAACAAATGAAAACCGTAAACATTTTAGAGAAAATAGACGTAGACAGTCACAGTATTTTTGACACGTTATGAGAAGAACAAAAATGGAGAACTTGATGACATCTGGCAGGATTGAGGGGAAGGTAGGAAATAAGTACCGCGATGGCTTGGCCATGTGGTATTGTCGAAACAAGAACACTGATCTGATCCATGACTCTGGTGATCGCGTGATATTGTGAAACATGACCGCCTAAGCTCATCGGCATGGCACATGATGATGATGGTAATCTAAAAATAGAACTCTTATAGGTAAATATTTATCGTTATAGTGGGTGTGGAAACAGTGGTGAAAACTTCGTTGCGGAGCAAGAACGACAGAAGATTTCAGGTCATCAGACCAGGCCACCCTCTCGCAAAATATTGTTGCCGCTTTAACTTTTTGAAACTCTCATGGCGGCCCGCCTGTGTCTTGATTCCGAGGTGTTTTTTCTTCTGTTGTGGAGAAAAGATAAAAGATGGCAAGCAATCATTTGTAAAACGACGTACAATGTATTTAAATTAAAGGGGACAATTCTTGAAGATGTGAATCTTGAAACCGGTATAACATCTTATGGATTCAATACTTTTAAATATTAGACCGAGAATCGCATGGCAAAGATAGCTTCTGGTAAGATATTAAACAAACTTACCAATTTACTCACAACAATAAAATAATATGTCAATTGCTGTGTATTGAAGTGCTATAAAACATATATTGATGTATTCATGTGAAACCTGAAAAATATCCAGAGAAGCTAGAAAACATGTATTGACAAAATGCTGTTCGAAATGGAGGAGCGAGAGTGTGCATAGAATACTAAAATAATACTACAGACACGACCAGAGTACCAACATGAAAGTACTGCCATAACTATGATGCTGAAATCCAAGCAATCAAGATAGCTACAGAGAAATTAACTAATTACCAGCAATGGTACACAACTTGTGGTGCTATTGGCGGATGCAAAATCAGTACTCGAGGCGCTCCTGTCTGGGAAATTGCCAGTACTAAGGATACTACTTTCTGAACTTGGCAGTCAGCTTAAAAGTTACCCACCATACAATGGATACCATCTCATTGTGGCTTACCCGGAAACGAGAGAGCTGATCGACTAGCTAAGGAATAATCAAAAGAAGAACAACCTGATATGTAATATACCACCAAAAGAAATGAAATGATCAAGTCAGTCAAAAAGATACCAATACCTGCTCAAGTCGACTACCTCGTTATGGACATCAATCAATCAATCATGTGCCATGCCGGAAAGCGTGGGCGGTCATGACTCGCCATTTCACTCGATCACCAGAGTCGTGGATCAGCTCAGTGTTCCTGTCTCGTCCATGCCATGTGGCCAAGCCATCCAGGTATTTTCCTCTCGGTCTTCCTCTTGGTCTGTTCCCTTCGATCTTGCCAGTTGTCACTAAGCACTGCAATCCATTTCTTCTCATAACATGTCCAAACAATTTTGGCTGTCTACGTGTAATTTCTCTAATCAATTTACGATTTTCATTTGTCTCCTGTAGTACTTGGTCATTTGTTTTTCTGTCTGTCCATGGTATTCTTTGCATTTTCCTCAGAAACCACATTTCTGCAGCCATCAGATGTTTTTCAGCCTGACTGCACATTGTCCAAGTTTCACATCCATACAAAAGAACAAGCTCTATGTATACCCTCAACACTCTTTTTCTCGTTTCAATTGACATCTTCTTATTGGTCAGATTGATGTTCATCTTGCTAAAGGCTACTTTCGCCATGGCGATTCTTGTTCTAATCTCTTCAAGGCATCTCCCATCAGATGTTATGACTGTTCCGAGATAATTCTACCGATTCACTTGTTGAATAATATTCCCATTGACTTGTATATTACATTGTGGTACTTCGTTCTTCCTAGTGACGACCATAACCTGTGTATTTTTACAATTTAATTCTAACCCCAGTTGCTCACTGTGTTGCAGATCCTGTGCATTGTCTGCAATCAATACTGTATCATCTGCATATCTAATGTTATTGATGTTTCGTCCTCCAATGATGATTCCATTTATATCTTCTACATTTCTGAAAATATTTTCACTGTATAGGGAAAAAAGATCTGGAGACATTACACATCCCGGCCTAGCACCTCTCTTAATAGGTTGATATTGTCCCATGTGTGTTATGGACATACCGAACAAATAATTATTCTGCACCTCAGAACAGGACACAATCGATTACGCAACCATATGTATACAAAATTCAAGATTGGTGAATCAGCAATGTACACATGTGGACTGACACGTGACTGACAGCCCAAAATACGGCATATACAGGCAAACCTTCTGGCCTAGAGACACAGCATTGGAAGATAAACTATATGGATCACTGAGTGTACTAACAACAACAAAAGAGAGTTAAATTCATTCATGAGGCAACATTGCAGTTACAGACATATTTTAAGTGAATGCAAGAAAAAGAAGAAAAAGAATCTATTGACAATGAAAATGCCCAGACTGAGGGAAATCGAAACAGTACGATGGATGGATAGTATAAAAATAAACGGGTGTGAGGTGATAAAATAAATAAGGGGTGATATGACTTGTTTTGCTAGGGTTATCCCGGATGGGATGGGTTCTCCTTCCCAATCAGCCTTCTTAAGAAGCCTAGAAATGACTCTGTGCCCCCTAGTGAGGAATTAGAAAATTATTTAAGTCCCACACTAATTATATGAAGAAAGAGCCTCCTATAGAAGGTGTAGAGATCCTGAAAATTGTATCGCATACAACAGAGGAATCTGCTCACTCTAAGAAAAGGAAGTTGTTCATGTGTAGGGATCCAGAATCACTGTTGATGTCCATCAGTTTTATAAACAGGGTCATATGACAACTGTATTATATATATATATATATATATATATATATATATATATATATATATATATATATATATATATATATATATATATATCTGTGTGTGTGTGTGTCTCTCTCTCTCTCTCTCTGCGCGTGTGTGTGTGTTAGTTAGTTAGTTAGTTAGTTAGTTAGTTAGTCGCGGTTCCAACTTCACAGCAACGGTTCATCCCCATTATGCTCCGTTCCTGTGCCAGTGAATATCACACAAAACGCTCCCCACTGCCCAATGTGAAAAGTGGAAAAGACAGGAGTCTCGACAAACAACAGCCCGCACAGATACACTGTGCATAATGCCGCCGCCAGAATGTCAACACAATAGTCCCCCACGAAACATCCAGTTCATCTCTGATGGAATCGGCAGTCATTTTCCCATCTGGATGTTTCCTAGATGTTCACCCAAACAGTCCACGAAAATACAGTTCATCGTCGATGGTAGTGGCAGTCAACCAGAAGCCCAGCAGCCACGCATTTCTGCATAAGGCAAAAACCGGTCAACTCTGGGACATAGCCAGCTGCCATCGCTCTGAACATGCAGTCACGTTCCAAAACACCTCGGGCAGATTCAAAAGCATTTCACACGAAACCCACAGCTCACAGTGTCGCGCCACGCACTCACTCAGTAGCAGGGCGACGGAACCATCAAGCCTCCTTAGTCGCCTCTTACGACTTGCGTGGTAGGCTACAGTGTTGCTATTCTTTGCTTCCCTTACGGGCCCCGGCAACCCACACTCACAATAAATCAACTCAAAATCCTTGGTTAAACATAAACTGTGTATTGTGACGAATAAGGATCTGGAAAAACTCCATGATTTGCAATGTGATGTCAGGTACTCAACTGAATATGACAAAAACATGAATCCTCGTCATCAATGAAGAAAAACAACAAAAACAAGCATTAGAGGATTCTCTCTCTCTCCCCCCCCCCCTCCCCCCCCCCCCCCCCCCCCCCCCCAAAAAAAAAAAAAAAAAAAAAACCAAAACAAACAAATAACCAATTCCTAAACCATTAACCTGAAAATCTCAGTAACAATATGAAGAAGGTTATTCACTCCGAAACAAACAAATAGTATACTATGTCCTCATATGTCACGCACAAATAACAAACAGTAGACAAAGCAATATAACTTATAGCAATGTCCTAATTTCTCTCGGGTAGATGTTGGAAGGTATTTCATCTTCTTAAACAGATGACAGATTATCTGTGATATCCGAGGAAAGTATACATTCAACTAATTATTAGCTGCTGATGTTCTGGGCTAACCAAGTTCCTTCGTAATGCTACTAATATCCTTAATGAACCGAAAGAAAATAGTTTTGAGACTCTCCATTACTTAAGCTTGTGGAATAATGAACTTGATGTTGTAATCAGCCTCTTTTGTATAAGTAAAATCCTGTCTTCTAGGGCCATGCTGGTAGAAAATTGGCAATTGATCATATAAGGATACCTATGCTGGTATCAACTGGCTTGATAGGGTTGAGGCATAGCAGATTTCTTTGTAACCGGCAATCACTCTTGAAAAAGAAACTCACAATGTAAATTGCCCAGATCATAAAGAAATGACGAAGAAGTCTATTTATTCAGGATAACGGATCTGAACCTCACAAAAACAGTAGAGTCAGTAGTATATCCGATGTTCCCCTTGACAAGGCCAGACAGTGAGCTAAGCAGCAAATACTGGACTCTCCCCACCTACATATATGTAGACGATAAACAGGGGCTGTTACAAAGCCTTCCATGATTATGTTGGGTTAGATACGCTCTTGTGTGGTGTAACAGTCTGGTGTATGACTGACATAGAGTGCTCTGGATGATCACAGCTTGTGGAATATCATAGCGTCTTCTAGATGGTGGTTTAACTAGGACGAGGTGATGCACTTGCCTGCACATGACTGTAACATAAGTGGGGTCATTCTTGTAAACGAAACTGGGAGTCCGCAAGGCAGTCGGAGTATCCGTACTGCTAAATGTTTGTAAAACATGGACTATCCATAAGCTTCTTGTAAATTGATAGTTGATGTTGAAGCCAGGCAGTAAATCCAAATAAGAAAAACAGAACATAAAATGCTTGAATCTGTGTACAGAGTAAATCCTAATATCTTGGTAGACATTATAATAAAGAAGGCCGTCCTGTGGTATCACTACATAGGTAGGAAATTATCAATAGCATTTCGTAAATTCACTTCGTACGCGACTTTCGCTGACAAAGTCAGCTAATGAGTGCGGCAGTAAACATTTGACTATGAGTCACGAATGAAAGTATAAGGTCAATCCACCACTCAGCTCTCTCTGACGCTACGAGATGAAAAAATCAA
Source organism: Cepaea nemoralis (assembly GCA_014155875.1). Classification (NCBI taxonomy): domain Eukaryota; kingdom Metazoa; phylum Mollusca; class Gastropoda; order Stylommatophora; family Helicidae; genus Cepaea; species Cepaea nemoralis. The sequence goes on along the minus strand of JACEFZ010026854.1, from coordinate 667,503 downwards.
TCGGTATATATTTCAGCGAAAACTAAATGTCGTTATACAATAAATGTCAACAAACATAAATAACAGATTATAAGGAGGAGGAGAAGGGGGAGTATTTCCCATTCACCCATCCCTCGACTCTGGTTCTGAAGTTTTAATCCACTTTGATGGGGTGTGTGGTATCTACTTAATGCTCGGCATCCAGTAGTGATGGACACTGGGACGTCATGACAAGACAAAATGTCACAACAAGACAACATCAATATTATAAGCCAAAATGTCCACAATGACAAAGACACCACGGTGCACAGACATATTGAGACAACCACACTATCACCGGCCTATAACTGCAAACTGCAATATGAAATGTCAACGGAAAAATGACAACTGGCCAATGTGTGGCACTCCGATGCACAAGTGTCTTTCCCATCATCTACACTCATAAAATCTGTTACCCTTTTCTACTGGGGTCAATTCGGACGTTCCTCCTCCCCAGGCGGGCAACAATTAATAAACACATTCACATAGGAAACAAACATAAATGTAAATCATAAAATCTTCTCCATAGAATAAGGCAGTAGCCATCGATTGGATATTGATCCAACATCACAAAACCTCGACCATAAGATCATATTGCCCTTTCCCAAATTGATTCTTAGGAGCACAGGGATTTAGAACGCTGTTAGCCCTTATCCACTGCTGCAACGTATGTATGTATGTATGCTCGTTTCAGTATATCTTAATGGTAATATTCTCAAGATTTACATGACTTTGTTTGTACCTTTACCACCAGCAAATCCACATGGTTCATCTACACATCTTAAGATTTATTTTATGTATTATCCTTCCCATTATAATTCTGGTTATTATGGTAGTCACATGGGACATTAAGCTAACTGAGCAATGTTCTCCACAATCCGTCAAGTACATATCCACCGTTACAGTTTTATTATCCCGCCTATACCCAATTCAACAACAGCTTTAATTTCCTCAACACGGGTGCTACATGGCCCCGCCTATTTACCTTTCTTCAGATGTTGTGTAGAATCTTCAACTTCTGTGTCAGTATTGATTGGTCCTTCACATTGATCGTAATTGTATTTTTCTGGTCTATCATGATCATTATATAACTATTAACTATATTACTATTACTTTTTCATCTAATTTCCATTAATTGTAGAATTTGGAGAGACAAAAGTGTCAATAGGGTGTAGTGTATATCTTATAAAATAAAACAAATTCAGCTACAGTAAAAGCATACTTGCTATATCGTATCTTCATGTAGAACCAGGCCGGTCTCCCTGGCCGAGAAGTTAGCAGCTTTCTCCGTAACCCCGAATACTCTCGTGGTTGTCGTGAGCACACGAGAATTGGAAGCGATTCGAGTCGCGGCAGTGACGTCTGAGAATATGGAGCCGGTCACTCAGAAAGTCGTGGCATGCTGATGAGCGTAATCTAGCCTAGGAATCTACATACAGCTGAAAGATGCTGATATTGACCGCAGTATCCTGAAACAGGATGGAAACGCGAGGGGGAGGGGGGATGTAGAACAAGGGGAAGACCACGAAAATGATGAACAGGCGACATCAAGCGTACGTTACACACACATGGATATGAAGCACAAAAGACATGACATCTGGCCTTTCATAGCAATTAAAATAAAAGACGCATAAGACTCTTCCGCTGAAGTGTAGATAAAGGAAACATATATACGATATATAAAATAAAGAACCTTGTTTAACCCTTGGAATGTTTTTGTTGTATGGCGTTGGCCCCATATCATGTAGAATTATCGGCACTCGATGGGAGATCTCATCCATGTTTGGTTACAATACAAACACTACTTTTACAGGTTTAAAAGAAAAAATATCTTACATGCAATGATCATTGTTTATTTACTCTTCAGTAAATGGTGAATCAGCATTCATCCCTGCTAATAATTTATTCAATCGGTCTCCAGGTTTCAGAGTAAACACAAATGAGGTAACCGCTTTCATTGACAACTCGCAAATCTATGGTTCATCCTATGAAGTCGAACAATCCGTCAGAGTAAAAGGTACTTTCATCGACTGTATCATAGTCAACAATTTACCCTCCAGTGCTAATGTCGTCATTATTTACAACTTATTATTGTATACACATTTACGCTTGCGCGCACATGAGTACACGCCCGTCTATATATGAAAGTCTACGTGGCGAAGTAATTAAGCCACCTGCCTCGTGCTCCGAAGGTTATGGGTTCCATTACGACTTACAAATGAATTTTCCATAGTTGTTTTGATTTGAAAACAGGAACTAACCGGTCACTCTAGTAGAGTTGCCTGCTAGGGAAGGGGCAAGGGGTGTTCATTAGGAGTCCATACGCCTGGCTCCGTCCCGCCCCCATATCAGACGCTCCACGTTCAGAACCAGCTTACCCGTCGGAATTCCGTCCTCGGCACGTTGGTCCACCTTGAACTTCATCATCATCATCAAGTGCCGTGCCGACATGACTCTCCACAAATCTCTGTCCTTGGTTTTCTGGATCAACTCTGTCGTTGATATTCCTACATGCCACCGTCGCAATCCATCCAGCATCATGTCTCGTGGTCTGCCTCTGCCTCTCTTCCCCTCGATCTTTCCAGTTGTCACGATGTTCTCCAGCGCCTCTCTTCTCATCACATGACCATAAAAGCTATTTGTCTCTTTCTTATTGTTGTAGGTAATGTTCTAGTTTCACCAGCCTCTTTAAGGCATTCGTCGTTAGTTACTTTGGCAGTCCAAGGAATTCGCAACATTCGTCTAAGGAACCACATCTCTGTTGCTTCCAGTCTCTTCCTAATTTGTTCATTTATATTCCAAGATTCATAGCCGTACAGCAAAACAGGTTGTATATAGCACATTAGCACTCTCTTTCTTATGATAGCGACTTATTGGCTAAGATATTCTTCATTTTTTTTAATGCTGCCTTTGCTTGCCTTATTCTGCTCTTGATCTCTGTTGTGCAACTTCCATCGGATGTTATAAATGTCCCTAGATATTTAAAACTATCCACTTGGTGAAGAATTTTCCCTTCTATCTCAATTTCCCATTTGGGTCACTATTGTTACTGTTTTCTTGATATTCAAGGAGAGTCCTTTCTTTGAACTCTCTATTACTACAATGTCCAACAATTGTTGTAGATTTGTTGCATTATCCGCTATCAATACTGTGTCATCTTCATAGCATCCTGAACTTGGGATTTATAATTGGAGTTTTCCATCCGTAAACTCCATTACCATGAGCAGTTAGCTGGGTAGGGGTATCCCATTTTAAAGGATATGTAAGACGCTTCTTTTCCTACCGTTAGTCTACGGGACAACCTTAGACAAGGTGGAGAACCCATATAGCGCCCCCTCCCCCTATCAGGGTTACGTGAAGCCATTTACGCAGGTGGTGGATGGAGTTTGAGTGCAGCTGACAGATTATTGTTGGTCATGGCCTGCACTCTGCGGCGATAGGCAGATGATCCCATCAGTTTAGACAATGGCTATGGCCACCGGCTAGTAGCCACTACCCAGAAGGAAAGCAATGGCAAACTGCCTTCTACAAAACTTGCCAAGAAACCTTAACAACCTTAATAGGAAACCTAATAAGAAAGAGATCTGGTGGTGAGATCCCCAGGACAGGCAGATCAGATAGCACTGGGGAAAAGTGTGACACTGGGGAAGAGTGTGGGTATGTCTTTTACAAGTCTAAGGTCGTTCCTATCAATTAATAGATAGCCGTTCCAGCTAGGACACAGATAAGTTGATATTTGTACATTCATGTAGTGTCGATCGTGTATTTGTTAGTCTATTTTTGTTTGTTTGTTCTGTGCTGACGAAGGCTTTGGCCGCAACGTCCATTGTTTTTTGTAGTTGTGCTTTGGTAAAGCTCTCAACCTACTTCTCGTTTTTCAGTGATTCATTCATTGCTATCCATTAATAGATATGCAAGCTTCTTCATTATTTTGACATGTCTTACTGTCTCGAAAGCCTTTGTGTAGTCAATAAAGCAATAATGAAGGTCTTTAGTTATTTTTATAGAAGGTTCAATTCATGTTCTCAGGATATACAAGGTAGGTACAATAAATGCTGTGGATATGCTGAGAACATGAATTGAACCTTCTATAAGGTGTGGGATTTATTTATGTCGGGGGCAAAAAGAAAATCCTAACCTGCACAGTTAGCGGTGGCTGCACTAGCCAGGCGGCCTTTATTCCTCAGGCTCAAAGACCCCCCCCTCTCCCTCTCCCTCCACCCTCCTGTCATACATTGCAAGGTACTACATTGACAGTACATGACAGTGACAGTATAAGACAAAGACAAGACTTTGTCTGTGTTTTACAGAAGGTTCAATTCATGTTCTCAGCATATACACAGTATTTATTGTACCCTTGCTTTCTACGAACCCACATTGTTCTGCTACTATTTCTTCATAGCTGTTAACTTTCTGAGTTTTAGCACAATCTTCGTTATGTGCTCATGATACAAATTGTCAGATGTTGATCACATTACAGGGCTCCTCATTTCTTGGGGATTGCAATAAATATAGACTTACATAATTCAGGAGGTATATATAAAGTATCATATATTGTATTCAGCAGTCTAGTGACATGGTCTATTCTATGTTCTTCTAAGACAGTGGTTCTCAACCTGTGGGGAATTTTCCACCCCCCCCCCCCCAGGGGGAAATTTTAGGGTGAACTGATTACTTGATATTGTTTTTCCCTTCATACTGTAAGGTTCTGTACGTCTCATCCTTCTAAAATTCAATTTATAAAGTAAGTAGACCCACAAATCATGTTTTATGTGGACGTCTAGACTTGTTTTATATGTGCTATTAAATTTACTTTCCATTATTACGTATACTGTGTAGGGGCGGGGCGGGGTGTTTAGGTAAGAAATACGAAAGGGGGGAATGACGTTCTGAAAATATGCAGGGGCGTCACTAGGGGGGGGGTGCAGGGGGTGCGGGCCGCACCGGGTGACACCATCAAGGGGTGACACCAAAATAAAAAAAATTGCAAATTTGACAAAGCAGACATAGCTCTGTCTAGTCGGGTTTCATAACCGTTCATTGTTAAATACATGAGCAGGCACAGGGTGCCACCATGCAGAGCGTCTGGTGCTTAAATGAATAAGACTCAAAGCTCAGAGCTGCTCGGAGCCTCGGAGTCGGAGTAGAATCGTGGGTCATTTGCAAACGCGCTAATTAATGATTTTCTGATCTGGCTATATTATCAATTGAAAGTGATATGGTGAAAGATATTGATTTTGATGATGTGACTGCCAGGTTTGCAGCTTTGAAGACCAGGATGTGAAACTTTTAATTTTAAATAACAGAAATTGTAATGTAAATAACAGAAATTTAACTTTGTCCCATGTGTGTCGAAGTTCTTTATTTATGTTTTACCTGAAGTATTGAAGTTATATTGTTCAATTTGTTTTCTTTCTTATGTCCTTATTAACTTTTTGACTTGTTTTACAAACATTACTATATGCGATTATATATGGTACAGGAACACTCGGAAGAAGACCACGGTGAAAGTCTAGAGGGGTGACACCAAGAGTTTACCGCACTGGGTGACACCAACCCCAGTGACGCCAATGAAGGGGGAAACGGGCCAAATTTTTAGATAGGAAGGGGGAATGATGTTCTGAAAATATGGTGAAGAGGGGCACGAGCCAAAATTTTAGATAGGAAGGGGGGAATGACGTTCTGAAAATATGGTGACGGGGGGCACGGGCCAAAAAAGGTTGAGAACCACTGTTATAAGACATTGATCATTTCTGTTGAAATGTTGTCTGGATCCGGGGTCTTGTCAGTTTTCATATGGTTAAAAGCATTCTGAAATTCCCTCTTCAAAATTGTTGGTCCTTCATTATTATTTTTAATATCATACTGTTTTTCTCTTGTATGATTTTAAAGTTCTTTCACATAATCTGACAACTCATGTATAATTTGAAATATTTCTATTATGATTTTGCCATCTTTGGTTTTTAGGCAACCAAACGATGTGTGTGTTCGATTGTTAGAGATGCCATTAATTCATGTCTGCATTAATTTGGTATACCGGGTGTTATGTTGGTTTTAAATTTCCATACAACTTTTCACAAGCCATGCATCTTTTGCCTCTTTAGATAATGTTCTGACTGTTCTGTGAATCATTTTATGCGTGTCAGGATTATTTTTTTGAGTCTTCTTGTTTTCATTAGTTGTATAATTTCTTTAGTCATCCATTTCTCGCAACCTACTTCCTATAATTTTATGATAGTTGTTTCTTCAGCCAGATTGATTGAATACATCGCCATTTTCCATTGGTCGTCCACATCCTGAAATAAAATCTCTAGATCAGATATTATATCAAAACTGTTCTTTACTCCTCTGTTAAAACTGAATTATATTATATTATATTATATTATATTATATTATATTATATTATATTATATTATATTATATTATATTATATTATATTATATTATATTATATTATATTATATTATATTATATTATATTGTATTGTATAATATAATATAATATACTATAAAATAATATAATATAATATTATATTATATTATATTGTACTGTATTGTACTGTACTGTACTTACTGTACTGTACTGTACTGTACTGTACTGTATTGTATTGTATTGTATTGTATTGTATTGTATTGTATCGTGTGGCGTTGTATTGTATTGTATTGTATTTCGTGTCAGGTCTTAGTCAGATATGACTGAGCTACCGTAGAACAGTAGACGGTACTACCTGCTTTATGTTAGCGCCGAACGTTGGACGGCACGTACCAAACCCGACACCCCACATTGTGCCAACGGCTTCGGGCGGACGAGCGCAATTGGGAGGGTACAAGCCTTACCCTGGTGCGAGGAAATGCAACCTAAAGACAAAATGTCATGGCAGGGCAGACCAGGCCCTAAGCCTTGGTTGGAGGCTGGTCTAGGATCGAAGCTCCGACAGGCGGACAGTTAGAGCATTGCTTTGCTGATCCGGCAGCTTCTGCAGCTTGTCTTGTTCCAGATGTAGAGGTGTTACCTTTCCTCTGGAGTGAACTAGGCAGGCCGAGAGAGGGATCATGCTGCATGGGCAACACATGATCTCTATATTTTAGCCCAGGCTTTGTGCTATGGAGAGGCAATAACTCCATCCCTGGTCTTAACTGGTCTCGGAATCAAAGCGAGAGGCAACTGTTACGGGTTATAAGTCCCTGTCTATTGGCGTAGACATGGGGCGCCACTGCGTTGCCTCTGACGGTGGGAAGACACCTACAGGTGTCACTGATCAGCTACCGCCCGCCTCAAGCTAGGCAGCCCAGGCCAATTGGGTGCTGATCAGCCACAGCATGCCTGCTTCAATGGGTGCTTGGGGCTAGGACAAAATCTGAATCGCAGGCTGTAAAACCAATGCACCAGGTACTAATAAAATAAAAATAGAAACCTCAAGCTACGGCTTGCAACCTGGGACGTGAGAACCATGTGTCCAGTATTTTCCACTGACTTGACCAATATTGACGATGTGAGAAAAACGGCTGTGATTGATGCCGAACTCAATCGTCTTAACATTGATATTGCTGGCCTGCAGGAGACTCGCCTCGCTGAGGAAGGGTCACTCAGGAAAACGATTACACCTTTTTTGGAAGGTAAAGGGCAGGCAGAAAAAGGCAACACGGTGTGGGCTTTGCAGTGAAGAATTCGCTACTGGGAATGATTGAAATTCCAGCAGGAGGAAATAAAAGACCATTATCCCTGCGCTTGGCAACCTCTTGTGGTTTTGGCACCATTATTACTGCATATGCACCGACACTCGATTCCTCTGATGATGTGAAGGATTCATTCTATGAGGAGTTAGACTCCGTGATCAAGGTAGTTCCAAACTCTGACTACATTTATGTGCTCGGTGATTTCAATGCTCGTGTGGTCAAGGACTCGAGTTCATGGCCAGTGTGCCTGGGAAAATACAACATCGGTCGCATGAATGAAAATGGGCAAAGGCTGCTGGAGCATTGCACCAGAAATGGACCTATGCATTACAAACTCCTTTTTTAAAACAAAAGAGATCCATAAGATCACATGGAAACATCCAAGATCCGACCACTGGCACCAGCTGGACTTCATCATCACACGGAGACAACATCTGAACCATATATCATTGACTCGAAGTTACCACAGTGCTGACTGTGATATGGACCATTCTTTGGTTGTTGCAAGGGTTAGACTAAAACCAAAGAGAGTCTACACAGCTAAACACAAATCTAGCCCCAGGATTAATATTATTAACACTCACGATCCTGAAAAGTACTTTCAGTTTCAACAGCAACTTGAAGACGCTTTCACGGATACGCCAGTAAATTGTACAGTAAATTAAAAGTGGGGTCAACATAAGGAAACTCTTCATAAAACTGCCGTAGGGGTTTACGGCACTGTGGATCATGAGAGGCAGGACTGGTTTGCGACAAACAACGAGACTCTGCAGCCCTTGATTGATAAAAAGAAGATAGCTCTCTTAAGAAACAAGGAAAGACCAACCCGTAACACTCTGAGTGAGCTAAGGCAAGCTAGGAAGGATGTGCAAAAGGCTGCCAGGCAGTGTGCAAATGATTATTGCATCAAGTTATGTGAGTCCATTCAAATCGCAAGTGATAAGGGAAACATAAGAAGCATGTATGAAGGAATAAAGAAAGCCTGTGGTCCAATTGTCAAAAGAAGTGCACCATTGAAAACCTTGACTGGAGAAATCATAACTGAAATGAAACAGCAGATGGACAGATGGATAGAGCACTATTTGGAGCTTTACTCAAGTGAGACCAAATAGTGGATGATGCCCTCAACGCCATATAGGCTCTACCAACTCTTGACCACCTGGACACACTTCCCACCATAACAGAAGTTAAGTGTGCTATAAATGAACTTGCATCTGGCAAGGCTCCAGGTAAGGATGGGATTCCAATAGAGGTTATCAGGAGTGGGCAAGACACACTCACTCTACAGATCCACCAGCTAATAGAGCTATGCTGGCGAGAAGGACAAGTCCCACAAGATTTCAAAGATTCAAGCATCGTAACACTGTACAAGAACAAGGGCGATCGGAGCGACTGCAACAACTATAGGGGTATCTCACTTCTGTGTATTGTTGGAAAAGTATTTGCCAGAATTGTTCTGCGCAGACTTAAAGTCCTAGGAGATCAAGTCTACCCCGAATCACAGTGTGGCTTTCGACAGAACCGGTCTTTCATTGATATGATATTCTCATTGCGACAAATGCAAGAAAAATGCCGTGAACAGAATCAACCACTGTTTATTGCCTTCATCGACCTCACAAAGGCATTTGATTTGGTTAGTCGTGAGGGTCTGTTCAAGGCACTAATGAAGATTGGCTGCCCACAAACTCTTCTGTCCATCGTGGAATCGTTCCACACAGGCAGCATGAACGGTATAATCAAGTTTGATGGTGCAACTTCTGAAGAGCTTGAAATCAAGAATGGAGTTAAGCAAGGTTGTGTACTAGCTCCCACCCTCTTTGGAATATACTTTTCACTTCTACTGAAATATGCCTTTCGTGATCAGGATTGTGGTATATACATTCACTCACGCTCAGATGGTGGCCTCTATAATGCTCTAGTTTCAATGCTAACGTGACACATTTTGTATGTGTCTAGATGTGAGGAGGTGTGAGTGTGTGTGGAGGATGTGTGGGAGTATGGGGATATGTGTGGGTGGGGGATGTGTGGGTGGGGGTATGCGTTTGGATGGGTTGGGGTGTGTGGGTTTTTGTGGGTAGTGATATTTGTGGGTGTTGGTTGTGTCGTGGAATACTGAGAGTTAATGATTCCCAGATAGACGACTGTATACACCGACTAACCAGGTAGAAGAAGGGTTAACAAACGAAGCAGTAAGGGTAACAAACAACGGAGTGACCAGGCACAGGTGTTTATAGGTCAAGACAGAAGGGGCCGCCAACAGCACAGGTAACCTCTCGCTTGGAAAAATTGGTTTGCGACAAAGGCAGACAGCATTATTGGACAGCATATTGCGGTCTGGATGTAATTTTCCACTAACTGGTGATAATGAAGTAAGGACTTGAGGTGTCAAGCAAGGTCAAGGACTATGCGGCAGAAATGACCTATAAAGAGTGGCAACTCTTTGTGGAAGTTTAGTGTGATTCTTGGGTTTCGTGAGACAAAGGATTATGAAAAGGGTGGTGCTGCGTTCGGATGAACGTTTGTGTATCTATTGTGCATTAGTACTCCCAATTCAGACTAGGATTATTATAAGGTATAAATATATTAGAGTATAGTGTTAGCATAGGAATATAGATGTGAATGAATAGCATTTACCATTGCTTTCTATTAGTGGATAGTTTAGACTTTGGTGAATTCATATGTCTTATGCGGGTGTTCACTTCGGAAGCCTTGTCATTATGGCTGGAGAAGGACACTTGCATAAGTAGTAGTAAGGGGCGGATGCTTATCACGGGATCTGTTATACTTCTCCACAGGTTCAAATCTCCTAGTGAAAGCAGAGAAGAGATGAAGAGTACTACACTTGAACAAATAAAGTACTTACTTAGAACCAAACAGAATATGGACATGTTTTAAGATGAAGAAATGATAAAGTTAAATCAAATACAGAACACTGTATGCTCAAACGAATATACCAATAACCCCCTTAAAAGGAAAAGATGTTAACCTGGGGCAAGCCGGGATACTTACAACTACATACGTATTGTATGCATAAGGAAGAAAGAATAGACAAGTAAAACAGGGTTAGTAATAAAAGACTATAGGAAGAACTGTGACGATGTGGTGGTTTTTCGATGTTGGATACTTACCGTCATGAAACAGATTCAGGCGCATTCATAAACTTACGGGACTTTTATTACGGTACCTTGACTCAGTGGTGAACAGTTTTTGTTTCATTCAATAACGGATTTACCCTCAGATGCAAGCATACGGATCATCCAGGGTGAGCTCTGTCCTGTTTGATGTGCTGTCCTGTGATCTTGAAGAATGAAAGGGCGAGAAGCAACACAGCTGATAGACATTCAGAGTTCATATCTGGCAGCCACACTAGAAGAACATACCAACTACATAGACAATATCCATACATACACCAGACATAGTTTTTATTAATAAATCTTTTATCTTATCGTTGAAAGGAACTGTTGTCGGAGTATGTGTTGAGGGAATAATAGAGAGAGTGAAAGAAATAGATATATGGAAGGGAAGACAGAAGAGAGGAGTGTAGACCCAAGTCAGTCAATAATCCCAACAGATAATAAGTTTAAAGATGTGCTTGTTGATTCCAATCTCCTCTCGGGAAAATAACAGGACAGGTGGGATGTGTGGATGGATGTGTGGGGGTGAAAGTAGGGGTGTGGGAATTGGTGTGTGGGATGTGTGTATGGGTGGAGGATATGTGTATGGAACGGGTGTGGGGTGTGTGTGTTTATGTGGGTGGAGATGTGTGGGTGGTTTGAGGAAGTATGTGTTGGTGGCGGGGTTGTGTGGGTAGGGGATTGTGTTGGGTGGATTGGGGATGCAAGGGCGGGTGGGGATAAGTGTATGGTGTGTGGGTTTGAGATATGTGTGTGGTGTGTTGGTGGGGGATGTGTGCATGGTGTGTGGGTGGGATGTGTGTGATGGGTGCGGGGAATGTGTGTATAGGTGGGGTATATGTGTGGGTGAGTAGGGGATGTGTGGTGGTTTGGGGAAGTATGTGGGTGTGTGTGGGTGGGAGATGTGTGCGTGCATGGGGAATGTGTGGGTGTGTGAGTGGCTTAGGGATGTGTAGGTGGGTGAGGGATGTGCATGTGTCAGGGAGGGATGCGTGAGTGGGTGGAGGATAAGTGTAGGTAGGGGTATTGTGATCGAGAGATGTTTGATTGGGGGTGGGTGGGTGGGGTATGTGGGTGCGTAGTGGAGGATGTGTACGTGAGTGAGTGTGTGTTGGTGGACGGGTAGGGAATGCGTGTGTGGGAGGGTAGAGGTGTGTGGTGTTGGTTAGGGATATTGTGTGGGTAAGGTATGTGTGTGTGGATGGGGGATTTTTGTGGTGTGTGGGTGGGGGTTTGTGGGGTGGATGGGTAAGGGTATCTGTGCAGGTGTGGGTGGGAATAGTGTGTGGTATGTGGATGGGGGATATGTGTGTGGTGTGTACGTGGGGATGTGTGGTGGTATGTGGGTGTGGGATGTGTTGGTGAAGGATATGTGTGTGTGCGTAGCGTGGGTTGGGAATATTGCGTGGTAGGGGATGTATGTGATGTGCGGGTGAAGGATTGTGTAGTGGGGGATTGGGTTAAGGCATGTATGGGTGGGTGGAGGATGTATGTGTGGGTGGTGGGGTGTGTGTGTGTGAGTGGATTGGGGATGTATGGGTGGTTAGGGAGATGTGTATGTGTGTGGGGGAGGGGGGATTGTGTACGTGGGTGGGAAATATGTGGTCAATGGAGACGTGGCTGGGGGATGGGTGGTTTGAGGTGTGGATGGGGAGAGGATGTGTGGGTTAGAATGTGTATGTGGGTGGTCGTGGGATATGTGGGTTGGTGGGGGAATGTTTCTGGGTGGCGAGTGTGTTTTGGTTGGGGGAACAGATGAGGGGAGTGTGGGTGGGGGATGTGCGGGAGGGGGATGGGTCGATTGGTGGGGTATGTATGTGTCCCTTGGTGTGCGTGTGTGTGGGCAGGTGGGTGTGTGTGTGTGGGTGGAGTGATGTATGGGTACGTGGGAGATGGGCCTCATAACGTGGTAATTTGCCTTGTTTATGTTTACAACATTCATTTCACAATGTTTATTTTTCTTCCTATGTAAATGTATAATGCTCTTGATGAACGAAAAACGAGTGATTGGAAGGGCCGAATGTAAGACGGGCCTGCGCGCCCAATTTGTGACCCTAATAATGTTGATTTGATTTGATTTGATTTTATACTAGGCTACGCTACACTACACTACACTACACTACACTCCACTACACTACACTACACTACACTACACTACACTGCACTAGCCAGCACGTTACTGCACTCACTGCACTGCACTACTATACTATACTAAATTATACTACACTATACTACGCTACACTACACTATACTAGGCTACGATACACTACACTATGCTACACTACACTACACTACAACACGCTACACTACAATATGCTTCAATACACTACGCTACACTACATTACACTGCACTGCACTACACTACACTACAATAAACTACACTACACTACTCTACACTACACTACAACAAACTACACTACACATACACTACTATACTATACTATACTGTACTACACTACGCTACGCTAGGTTAACCTATATTACACCAGACTGCACTGCAATGAACTGCACTGCACTGCACTACACTACACTAAACTTCACCACACTACACGTCAATGCACTACACTACACTACACTACACTACAATACGCTACACTACACTACACTACACAGCACTGCACTGCACTGCGCTGCGCTACACTATACTAGACTACACTACACTACACTGCACTGCATTGCACTTGTCCGCACTTCACTGCATTGGACTCACTGCACTGCACTACTATACTATACTACATTATACTACACTATACTACCCTACACTACACTATACTAGGCTACGATACATACACTACACTACGCTACACTACACTACAATGCACTACACTATAATACACTACAATACACTACACTTCATTACACTACACTGCACTACACTACAATACAATAATCTACACTACACTACACTACACTACACTACATTATACTGCACTGCACTAAACTACAATAAACTACACTACACTACATTAAACTTCAACAACACTACACTACGCCACGTCTACACTACACTAAATTACACTACACTACACTACACTACAATACAGCAACACTACATATACAACACTACACTACACCACACCACACTAAACTACATACACTACCCTACACAACACTAGAATACACTACACTACACTAAACTAAACTACACTACACTACACTATACTGCACACCACTACAAAGCACTGCACTGCACTATACTGTACTACACTACACTACATTACACTGCACTACAAGACACTACACTACACTACAACTACACTACACTACACTAAATTTCACTATCATACACTATACTAGGCTACGCTACACTGCTCTGCGCTGCATGGCATTTCATTTCACGGCATTGCACTGCATTTCACTACACTACACTACACTACACTAAAACACACTACACTGCACTACTGTACACTGCACTACACTACACTGCATTGCACTTGTCAGCAATTTACTGCTTTGCACTACACTGCGCTGAATTACTATACTATAGTATACTATACTATACTGTACTATACTACGTTACGCTACTCTAAACTACACAACAATAGATGCCCCGCACTGCACTACACTACACTACACTACACTGCACTGCACTACACTACACTAGTCCGCACGTTACTGCACTCACTGCACTACTATACTATACAAAATTATATTGAACTACACTACACTAAAGTACACTACACTACATTACACTACACTACACTATACTAGGCTACACTACACTAAATTACACTGCACTACATTACACTATGCTACACTACAATAAACTACACTGCACAACACTACAACAACATTACACTACAATACACGTCACTAACTACACTTCACTACACTATACTGCACTACACTACACTGCACTGCACTGAACTACACTACACTACACTACTTTACACCACACTACACTACGCTACGCTACGCTACACTACACTACACTAACCTACACTACACTACAATACAGCAACACTACATATACAACACTACACTACACCACACCACACTAAACTACATACACTACCCTACACAACACTAGAATGCGCTACACTATACTAAGTTAAACTACACTACACTATACTGCACAGCACTAAACAGCACTGCACTACACTACACTACACTACACGAGACTACACTACACTACAACTACACTACACTACACTAAATTTCACTATAATACACTATAGTAGGCTACGCTACACTCCCCTGCGCTGCATGACACTTTATTGCACTGCATTGCACTACACTACACTACAATACACTACACTACACTGCACTACTGTACACTGCACTACACTACACTGCACTGCACTTGTCACCACTTTACTGCTTTGCACTGCACTGCGCTGCACTACTATACTATAGTGTACTATACTATACTGTACTACATTACGCTACGCTACTCTAAACTACACAACAATAGACTGCCCTGCACTGCACTACACTACACTACACTATTCTACACTACACTGCACTGCACTGCACTACACTGCACTAGTCCGCACGTTACTGCACTCACTGCACTGCACTACTATACTATACTAAATTATATTGTACTACACTACACTACACTAAAGTACACTAAACTACATTACACTACACTATACTAGGCTACGCTACACTACAATACACTGCACTACATTACACTACGCTACGCTACAATACACTACACTACACTACACTGCACTGAACTAGTCCTCACGATACTGCTCTCTTTGCACTGCACTACTATGCTATACTAAATTATATTACACTACACTACACTACACTATACTACACTACACTATTCCGCACGTTACTGCACTCACTGCACTGAACTACTATATTATACTAAATTATATTGTACTACACTACACTATACTGCATTACACTACGCTATACTAGGCTACGCTACACTACACTACAATACACTACACTACACCACATTATACTGCACTACAGTACACTACACTACAATAAACTAGACAGCACCACACTACACTACACTACGCTACGTTACACTACACTACACTACACTACACTAAATTACACTGCACTACACTTCACTACACTTCCCTACAATAAACTACACTACACTACAACAACACTACACTACACTACACTTCACTAACTACACTTCACTACAATAAACTAGACAGCACCACACTTCACTATACTGCACTACACTACACTGCACTGCACTGAACCACACTACACTAAACTAAACTACACTACACTACACTACACTACTCTACACTACACTGCGCTGCATTGCGGTGCGGTGCGCTGCGCTGCACTACACTGCACTACACTACACTACAACAACACTACACTACACCACATCTACTCTACAATACAGCAACGCTACATTTCATTACACTACAGTACACTACACTACACCACACTACACTCAACTACACTACACTACACTACAACTACACTACACTACAATAACACTACACTACATTATACTATACTACATTATACTATGCTCCGCTATGATCTCCTGTGTTGTAATGCACTGTATAATTCTATGCAATACTATACTCATTCAGGAGGCTGCTTACTGCGTACAAGTCACGGCAATTTCCTGCCAGAGTCGAATCTTACTTGTAACAAACCAAATGTAACACGTGACTACTGTGTCCTTGCAGGTAACAATTAAATAGTTTAACTAGATTAAAGATCATCATCATCAAGTGGCATGCCGACTTGCGTAGGCGTTCATAACCACATAACTCGTACTTTGGTTTTCTTGATCAACTCTACCGTTGATATTCCTCCAAACAACCGTCGCAGTTCATCCAGCATAATTTTTCTTGCCCTGTCTCTGTCTCTCTTCCCCTCGATCTTTCCAGTTGTCACGATGTTCTTCAATGCCTCTCTTCTCATCACGTGACCCAACAAAATGTTCTTTGCCTCTTTCTTGTGAGTGGCACCTTACAGTCTTGACAGACCAAAGTGTGTGAGTTGGAATGTGGCCAATATTCCATCACAATGCCTGGGCAGAGCTTCAGAGAAACATGTGGCGCCCAAACGACATGTTCCCTCACTCGGCCTAGTCTTGTGTATTCCAGAGGAATGGGTAACCAATACGTCTGGCACAAGGTAGGCTGCAGACGCTGGCGGCGCAGCGTCGAATCCACCGAGACCTCGCCACCACGAACCGGTGGCGAGTTATGGCCAGACCCTGACACCCAAGGGGCCCGGCCTAGAGGCGTTCAGCCAAGTCACACAGGTGAAGGCCTCGTACGCGTCCGGACCATGAGGGCGCTCACATCTGTCGATCACAGTTGTCCGGACCTGTGTAAAGCGTGCACTATCATCAGACTCTCCGCCTGACTTATAGCGGACCCCGCAACCAGCGGGAATAGGCCCACTAGAGCTACCGCAGGAGACATTACTTGTCTGTTGCGAGCAATGTCTCCCATCCCTCCGTTGTGCGGCTCTCGCGACCAGCGAGAATAGGCCCGCCGGAGATTATGCTCGTCTAGAAACGATAAAAGTAGTGGTATTTCAATTGCGCTTGCGCTCCCACCTCTTTCTTACTGTTGTATATAACGTTCTAGTTTCATTAGCCTCTTTAAAGCATTCGTTATTTGTTACTTTGGCAGTCAAAGGAATTCGCAACATCCGTCTCAGGAACCACATCTCTGTTGCTTCCAGTCTCTTCCTAATATGTTCATTTATATTCCAAGATTCATAGCCACACAGCAAAGCAGGTTCTATATAGCACCTTGGCACTCTCTTTCTGACATTAAATGATATTGTCTTATTGCATAAGATATTCTTCATTTTCTAAAATGCAGCCTTTGCTTGTAGATAATGTATGATATGTAATGATTGAGAAAACCCGAAAATGGCTGTGAAGCCTCTTTGTCTGGAAGCCTCTTACAAAAGAAATAGATAGTAATTCAAATACACATGAATAATGGAAGTAGAGACATAAATAAACATTATGGGAAGTACATAGACGTAGCTGCATGGGACAGCTAAGCTCAAATAGGAGATAACTGGCACAAGTGAGAGATGTAATGGTACATCGTGATGCTGTTTGAGTGAGAGATGTAATGGTACATCTTGGTGCTGTTTGAGTGAGAGATGTAATGGTACATCTTGGTGCTGTTTGAGTGAGAGATGTAATGGTACATCTTGGTGCTTTTTGAGTGAGAGATGTAATGGTACATCTTTAATGCTGTTTGAGTGAGAGATGTAATGGTACATCTTGGTGCTGTTTGAGTGAGTGATGTAATGGTACATCTTGGTGCTGTTTGAGTGAGAGATGTAATGGTACATCTTGGTGCTGTTTGAGTGAGAGATGTAATGGTACATCTTGGTGCTGTTTGAGTGAGAGATGTAATGGTACATCGGGGTGGTGTTTGAGTGATAGATGTAATGGTACATCGCGGTGCTGTCTGAGTGAGAGATTAATGGTACAGCCTGATGCTGTCTCAGAATGCGGATACCTCTCGGTGACTTTCAGGTGAGCAATTTTTTGAAACACAAGCAACTATCTAATCAGATATCAATGATTACACTATCACAATGGGTTAAAAAACAATGTAGTTCATATCATAACATTAATGACACTATCATGATGGATAAAGAAAGAAATGTATTTCATATTACCATTGATGACACTTAACGGTCAGGTCTTAGTCTGACTGAACTGCCGTATGAGAGTAAACTGTAATACCTGCTTTCTGTTAGCGCAGAATTTTGGTTGCGCTTACCAAACCTGACACCCCACAGTGTGCCAACGACTTCGGGCGGAAGAGAGCAATTGAGAGGGTACAAGCCTTATCTTGGTGCGAGGAAATGCAACCTAAAGACAAAATGTCATGGCAGGGCAGACCAGATCCTAAGCCTTGGTTGGCAGCTGGTCTAGGATCGAAGCTCCGACAGGCGGACAGTTAGAGCAATGCTTTGCTGATCCGGCAGCTTCTGCAGTTTGTCTTGTTCCAGATGTAGAGGTGTTACCTTTCCTCTGGAGTGAACTAGGCAGGCCGAGAGAGGGATCATGCTGCATGGGCAACACATAGTCTCTATACTATTTTGCCCAGGTGTTGTGCTATGGAGAGGTATAACTCCATCCCTGGTCTTAACAGGTATCGGAATCAAAGCGAGAGGTAACAGTTATGGGTTATAAGTCCTTGTCAACTGCCGTAGACATGGGGCGGCACGGGTTGCCTCTGACGGTGGGAGACATCTACAGTCACTGATCAGCCACCGCCCGCCTCAAGCTGGGCAGCCCCAAGTCAATTGGATGCTGATCCGCAACAACCTGCCTGCTTCAATGGGTGCTTGAGGCTAGGACAAAATCTGAATCGCATGCTATAAAACCAATGCAACAGGTGCTACTAAACAGAAGAAAAAAAGAAACCTAAAGCTACGGCTTGCAACCTGGAACGTAAGAACCATGTGTCAATGATTTCCCACTGTCCATGATTCCTTTGCCTTCATTAGGATGAATATAGCTCTTCAGAACTCTTTTTCTCAACTTGACAAAAAACAACCGCAGAGAATAGTCTATATGCTTTTGCTTGGGTTATTCAACATTTAACTGCTCTAATACATGACCCATCTGCTATTATTAAAGTACCAGAAAACTAAAATACTTATACATTGACTTTTTAAGGACTGGAGCCATTCATTTTGATGTTGCATTTTGGAATACATAAACAATTGTATGTTATTCAGACTAAACCTTTTGTTTTTACTCTATGTTGCAAAACATAAACACACAAACACACGCGCGCGCATATATATATATATATATATATATATATATATATATATATATATATATATATATATACACACACACACACACACACACACACACACACACACACACACACACACACACACACACACACACACACACACACACACACACACACACCTTCTTTACAAATATCATGAGAGTCATGATTTGCAGTTTCAAAAATACAAAATCAGAGAAACAGCATAAATGGTTGCTTCATGGGTGTTCGTCCGTTAGAGATAGTCATGTGCACCAGGTGACCCCAGATTGTCAACAAGAGACTGGGTGCAAAAGATCAAAATTTAAAGTGGGAACTTGGAATATTAGAACTATGAGTGGGGATATACAATTTTATAAAATTAACAAAGAAATGAGAAGACTGAATATTACCATGTTAGGTATATGTGAGACCAGATGGAAAGGAATGGGCACTATAACATCTGAGGAATATAGCATAATCCATTCTGCTAGAGAGAAAAAAAACAGCGAGGGTTAGCAATTTAATGGGTATAGAGAGATAGTAATCAATCAAAGGATATTGGACTGTGTCAGACATAATATTATTAGTAAAGATGAATGGAAAACCTTTCAATATCAACATAATACAAGCGTATGCACCAACAACAGACAGCAGTGATGACAGCATCGATGAATTGTATACTGACATATGTGATCAGATTATGTGTAAGACTTTTATGATGATAAAGAGAAGAACAGCATGATTTTCGGAATAATAATGAAGCACCATCAATTTTTAATACGGAAGTTCAGAATGCTCTTAACCATATGAAAACTGGTAAGATTCAGTGTCCAGACAGCATCACAATATAAATTATCCATGCCTTAGAATACTGTGGAATAGATCAGATCACCAGATTGCTGAATACAATCAATAAAACTGGAGATATACCTCATGAATTACGTAATTCTATATTTGTTGCACTCCAGGAGAAATCAGGAGACTTGGAATGTGATCAACATCGAACAATTAGTGCAACGAGCCATATCAGATTTTGCTAAGAATCATCATGCAAAGAGTTAGGAAGAAAATACAATCAGGCCAGTAAATGATGTGTACATGCCGAGGTCATAAATTGAAAGAAGTTCTATACAAGCAAATAAAGGCCTATAGCTTTGCTTTATTGATTACACAAAGGTCATCGATATAGTAAGACATGTCAGTCAACATGATGAACATGTTTGCAAATCTACAAAATGACGGCAAAGACGTTGTATATATATATATATATATATATATATATATATATATTGCAGATTACAGAGAGAAAGTACATTTTATAATAAAGCAGTTTAATCAAACATTTCAACTGAAATATAGAAATCAAAATGGCATATGTTACACTAACACTACGATAGTGTTATAATTTAAAGTTGAGAGGCTTCATTGCACTAAAAATGGCAGTGTTAGTGGCAGATATCAGAACCGAATGTTACAGTATGTACTTTAATGTGAAAATATACAAATAGTCAGTTCTGGGATTAGCTCATATAACCGGTGTCTTGGTTCTTAGAGCAGATTTTATGACACTTTTTACATTGCCAAAGGTTGGTGGCAAATACACCCTACATTTTACAAATGCTATTTCACAATGAGCAGCTCTGGAAAATTACTGAACACTCGTTGCAATTTGCTCCTTAATTGTGCTGGTTTATTTTCTATTTTCAACATTAGGAGATAACAGATGTAATCAGCATTCCATGCTGACTGAGATGCACACGTTTTGGATGCGTGAGCATAATCGTATGGCTACAAAACTTCATGAATTGAATCCTAAGCTGTCTAATGAGACGATATATCAGACTGTAAAAGCATCATCAATGGTAAGGTATTAATAAATACTCATACACACACCCACATACGTACATCATTACAATGTTAAATCAGCATTGCAATATGGGTCAAAAAGACGGATAACGTTTACAAGAAGTACTGAAGAGCAAACGGCTGCCAGAACATAACAGTCCGCTAAAATATTATGACAATATCACCAATGTGGATCTCATGGAGAGAACTAAACACATTCTAGTGAATCATGATATGACGAAAAGATAGAAATAGGATAGTTGTATGGACAACAAGCACCTTCAATTGTAATAAACCTGAGAGGGTAAAACCGCTTTTGCGGCTGACTCAGTCACAGGATTATCAATCTGGGCAGGTTATGGACCCTACCATAGCTTTTCTTTGAGGTTGAACGGGGTAATGGTAAAATAAAATTTAAAAAAAAAACCTAAATAATTAAAAAACCACGCTTGCTAACTGAAATTCACAAGCTAAATGATATAGTGGAAAACCTAATACCACATGGATAAAGAAGAAGAAGAAGAAGAAGAAGAAGAAGAAGAAGAAGAAGAAGAAGAAGAAGAAGAAGAAGAAGAAGAAGAAGAAGAAGAAGAAGAAGAAGAAGAAGAAGAAGAAGAAGAAGATGGAGAAGGAGAAGAAGAAGTAGAAGAAGAAGAAGAAGGAGAAGGAGAAGGAGAAGAAGAAGAAGAAGGAGAAGGAGCAGAAGAAGAAGAAGAAGAAGAAGAAGAAGAAGAAGAAGAAGAAGAAGAAGAAGAAGAAGAAGAAGAAGAAGAAGAAGAAGAAGAAGAAGAAGAAATTTTACTTTCTTTATCTTACACTGCCGGCATAGTATGAAGCGGTTACGAACGCAGTTTGTAATCCCGCATATAGCGCTTCAAGTCAGATGTGGGTGATTTCGAAGCAGATCGCCATGAGATTGATTTCTTACAATGGTATGTGTGCCGGTCGTTTAGAAAGCAATAAAAATCTAGTCAGCGAAACTTAGCAAATAATCACAAACAGTAAACATATGAGGTAGTCGATAGCGACGACATGCAAAGGATATGCAACTAACTTTTATTTAACTTTAATATCAACTTAAGAAAAGTATATTATTATGTATGGTTTAAATAAGCCTGTTTGACTATATGCTAAGATAAATTTCCTGCAGTTGTTTAGGCACGTCTATTGTCTACTATATCATTGTTGGTTTGGGGGAGGGAGGTCTGGGATGTCAGACGTTGGTAGTACATTTGGGAAAGATTGCCGTTATGCCATTTTCAGGGACTATTCCACACTGGTCAAAACCAGACATCCAGTTCACAACAGTGGCTCCTATTAGCTGTCAGCATGCGACAGCGGCCACCCCTGGGCATGAGCTGCCTAAACCAGGCGTGGGTAACCGACTCGGCCTTAAACCAATCGGTGAATTAGATGCCTACCCAGCATGTGAAGACATGATTCGGCAGACTGCGCGGGAAAAATCATTTATGATTCAAAAGGCATTGACGGCGTTTACCTGAACAGCGTTGGAGTCTTCGTGACGAAGTGGTCAAGCCGTTTAACTCGGGCTCCGAAGGTTGTGGGTTCGATTCCGTGCCGCGTCCTTCGGTTCACGATTTAAATTGTTCGGAGACTCCTGTGGGTCGTCGCTAGAGCTACGGAGTTCGTGCTTTGTGCGACGCTTTCCCCGCTGCGGAAAGAGACCGAGCCATATGGGATAAAACCCGGTGCAATGAAGTCGACCCTGTCGACTTTTAAGCGACTTTTTAAGCGATGAACACGGCAAGGCTCTTAGAGAGCCCTCGTCATCCACTGCACCTGTATTCGTCTCCAGTCGTCTTAAAATGTTTTGCCACTGGACTCAGATGGACTCAGGCGAGAGAGTGTGGTCGACGAATTGCACAACTCTTCCACACTTTAATCCAATCTATCACCTTAAAGGCCAAGTGGCGATTGGCGATGCGCGCGAAGCGGCAGGCGTGGGTACGCTGGAATTAGTAGTCGCAGACCTGCACGCAGGCGGCACAGGCCATATGGTCC
This sequence comes from Cepaea nemoralis, assembly GCA_014155875.1. NCBI lineage: Eukaryota > Metazoa > Mollusca > Gastropoda > Stylommatophora > Helicidae > Cepaea > Cepaea nemoralis. The sequence continues at coordinate 644,092 of JACEFZ010026854.1, read as the reverse complement.
ACTTCTACTGACCGGAGCAGCAGTGGAATTCGGCAGCCCCCTGAGCGACTGAGCAGTCCACTATAGGAAAGCACTGCTGACCTCCATAGCATGAAGAAAGGGCTAGAAAAGGTGCTCTAAACATTGTCTGCTTCATCATTACCTAACCAGCTAGCCGCGGTTGGTGCGTACCCTATTCTGCGGTCGACAAACAACTAAAGTAAAATTAGATAAAGCAAAAAAAGCAAACCATATTCCCTTACCCATCGGAAGTTGGAATGTAGCACCCTGCTTGATAGAGACGCACGTCGGGCCCAAAACAACGAACAGCACTGACTGGGAGAGAGTTGGACAGGTACAACACATACATTGCCGCCTTGAGCGAGCCACGACTTGCAGAAGGCCAAATCTGTGAAATAGGTGTCCTGGTACATATTCTTCTTGAGTGGAAGGAAGAGTGAGGAAAGACGCCAGCCTGGTGTGGGATGTGCCTTTAAGTCGGCCCTGGTTTGCAAACTAGCTGGATAGGCTATAAACGACAGATTTATGACCCTGCTGAACGGAAGGAAGCATGTAACCATCGTGAGTGTCTACGCACCAACCATGACCAATGAAGATGACGTCAAGAACGAGAACCTGCACAAGGTATTGACATCTGTTCCCAAAGGAGACAAACTTATACTTCTTGGGGACTAGTTTGGGACCTTGAGTAGGCATGGACACTGCCCCTTGGAGTGGCATAATTGGAAAGCATGGAGTCGGAAAATGTAACAGCAATGGACCCCTCCTCCTTCAGGCCTGGATCAAACACGATCTCCTGATTACCAACACAATTTCCCGTCTTCCCATGAAAAATAGAACATCATTGATGCATCCTGGGAACAATGGCACTTCATTGACTACGTCATCGTCAGGAGGAGTGGCAGACAAGACATTCGGGTGAAAAAATCTATGTGTGGTGCCGACTGTTGGACAGACCATCGTCCGATTGTTTCAAAAATAAACATGTACATCAAATCAACACGGCGTCTTTAAGGGTAAACCCCCCCCCCCCCAAAAAAAAAAAAAAAACTGTCACCAGCCTACACAATACAAAAACGCAGCTGCCATTTGAAAATATGCAGGAAGGCCCCCTCAAGCCCAGTGATGCATCTAAACAAAATGCGGAAACAGAAGGGAGAGCCCCAAAGTACAAAATTTACCACACTGCTATAGAGATTCTGTGACCAGCGGCCCCCCCCCCCCCCCCCTCAAGCCCAGTGCCGCATCTAAACAAAATGCGGAAACAGAAGGGAGAGCCCCAAAGTACAAAATTTACCACACTGCTATAGAGATTCTGTGACCAGCCCCCCCCCCCCCTCCCCCCCCCTTTTTCTCCCCCCCCCCCCCCCCCGAAACATAAAGAGTGGTTCGATGAAAATTCAGAAGATGTCAACCAACTGCTGGTGGAGAAACATCTTCTCCACAAGGCATACTTGAAAGACCCGAAGTCAACATAAAAAATGATGCCTTCAGTAAAATCCGGAGAGCAGTGCAGCAGAAACTCCGGCACATGCGGAACTCCTGGCTAAGCAACAAAGCTGAGGCGATTCAAGGCTTTGCTGACAGCCATATGAAAATCTACTACGACTCTTTGAAAGCGGGATATGTTCCCACATCACCAGGCATAATTCTCCTCCTTAGTGCAGATGGGGGTATATTGGTCACCGATAAGAAAGAAATCTTTCAACATTGGGTAGAGCATTTTAGCAACATGTTAAATGCAACCCCCTCCATCGATGATGAAACCATCAACTGCCCTCCTCAAGTCCCCCCTAATGATACTCTTGCTGACTTGCCAACCATATTGAAAGTAAACAAAGCCATCCAGCAACTTTCCAGCGGTAAGGCGCCTGGTCCTGACTCAATCCCAGCAGATATACACAAGGACGTTGGACCGGTTCTAATAACGCAGCTCAGCTTCACCAAGTCTTTACAAACATGTGGGTGAACGAGACCATAGCACAAGATTTCTAGGATGCATCAATCGTCCACCTTTACAAACGTAAATGACACCGCCAATCCCGTGAAAACTACCTAGGCATCTCCTTGCTCTCAATTGCAGGGGAGATACTCGACAGAATTCTTCTCAATCGCCTCACAGCCCATCTCGACCAAGGTCTACTTCCTGAGAGTCAATGTGGCTTCAGAAAAGAACGAGAAACTGTTGGATGATTTTCAATGCAAGGCAGTTGCAAGAGAAATGTCAGGGATAGAACTCCGAAATGTTCTCCACTTTCATTAATCTTACTAAGGCGTTTGATACAGTCAGCAGAGAAGGACTGTGGTAGATTATGACGACATATGGCTGTCCACGAAAGTGTGTCCAAATAGTACAGTTATTTCATGATGGTATGCAGGTAAAAGTACAGGAAAATGGTGAACTGTCTGAGCCCTTTCCTGTTACCAATGGAGTGAAGCAAGGGTGTGTCTTTGCACCAACACTCTTCAGCCTAAGTTTTCAGCTATGCTGACAAATGCCTTCGAGAACAACAATATTGGAATAGATATCAACTACCACATGGATTTAAAGTTGCTCAATCTCAGAAGGCTGAAAGCTAAAATCAAAACTAAAAGCGACACCGTCAGAGAGCTCCTGTTTGCTGATGATTGCGCTCTATATGCTAACTCAGAGACAGACATGCAACACAATGTTTCAGCTTTCTCATATGTCTGTGCCAACTTTGGGCTCAATATCAACTTGGAGAAAACTGTAGTTATGTACCAGTCAGCTCCAGGGATTAATCATACCCGTGCCAAATATCAAAGTGAATGGACACTCTGTTGATCTCACTAAAAGCTTTTGGATTTCATCACGATACTTGAGAGACTACTGCCAAAGACTGAAATTCGTTACGTGGCGTACATCATTACACAAGGGTGCAGTCACTTGTGAAGCAAACAGAACTGCAAGAGCTGTGACAATAAAGACTAGACAGAAAAACCACTGCAGGAGATCCTCCTCCTAGAACGTCACTATTTAGTCCACGCCTTCAGAGAGTGAGGACGTGTTTATGTGAGCTCTTACTTCTTTTTTTTTTATTAATGCCAGCTGAACTAACCTAACATTGTTTTTTGGTTTTTTTATATCATTGTGCTCGTTGTGATTCTATGGATGTGGTTAAATAGTTCTTAGGATAATAAAAGTGGTTATTATCGCAAAAATGTGTATTAGATACGATATTCATTTCAAGTGATAGGTGAACACTAACAAAATTAGACGAATCAAGTGCATGGCCGACTCAAAACCAACCAACAACAACACGTGACTTCACATTGCCCGCGGCGCGTCTAGACTACAATGCTGATCGCTGCATTCTTCAAGCGGGTTGATAACATTATGCAATAATGTCATCGGCAGGAGAGGGCTCTGTGGAGGTGACTGGTGTGAAAACAAGATCCCGTTTATGATCGGCCGTGAATAAAACTTACACACTAAACAAAGAGAAGGCGGTGAAGACCAAGCTAGCCAGGTGTGTGAACCCAGTCGACCCAGTAATCCAACATACCAACTCTGGCCAATGTGTTACAGTATCCTGTGAAAATATACTCCATTATGAGGCATTTCGAACTGCCTCCTCAAATATTACAAGCCTGAACTAATTCAACATAGACAAGATAGGCGCGGGGTCTACGAGGAAGACCTGATTACGACGCCGATCCTTACGATACATTTGTATCACTCGAAGAACACATTATTAGCTCAGGATAGTGTTGAAAACATAAATCTTGGCTAAAATTAAACTTTGTCGAGCTGGAAAACTCAATAATATATTAACGAGTAGAAACATGTCAAAGACACAAGACATTATCAGCATGCTCGTCTCGAGTGAGGAATTAGAATCTATACAGCCCACAACTACAGCTGTGGACATCACAGCAGACAATGTTTCTCAACTAACACATACAATGAATGAACAGGACAATACCATCAACCCGAGGTCAGCTACCCCATCAGTACTCTTGGCCATTGAATATCCAATGGAGCACCTCCAAAACAACGTTGAGACCAACGTAAGAGTAGCAGAAGAAATACCAGCCTTAGATAACACCCCAACGATCAATGGACAATCGTGCGATTGTCATAGGCGCATTGAGGTAATAGAACAGTCCTTAAAGGCGCTCATTGTTACTGTTACAGCGAACATTGAAGCGAAAAGCAAGACCAGCAGTGACTACACTGCTCTCAAAACAGAAATCACGCTCCTGAGAGAGGAAAGTCTGTTCCTAAGAAAAACAATAGAAACTTTACAGCATGAGTCCACCACCAACCCAACTTAACAAGCGTGTAATTCCCAAGCAGCTGTACCAACTTTTTCGGAGAATCTAGAAGCCCAGTTTCACCAAAAATAAATAACTAAACAAGACGCGAAAAAACCTCAACGTGCATAGGAAGATAAAACACAACAAACAGTATATACCATTGATGTAAAAATAAGCAACAGATTCGAAGTACTTCTGGAAAATTCGTCAGAAAACGTACAATGTTATAGTGCACTGCCAACAGACCAACAGACAACGCACGCCTGCAGGAAACACAGGGAGAGTCACATGGAGACGTACAGACTGTTGCTGAATAGGAGAAACAACGGGCAAGGCGTACTGAAAACCAACATACAGACAGCACGACCCGACTGTACATACCCTTTAATGAAAAGTATATACAGCGAACGGATGGCCACATCAGAAAAAGACATTGTTTCCATAATCCCATTGCCTGGTGTCGGTGTTGACTATTTGCAGACGACAGCACATTATATACAGACGCTATCGATCGTAATGTGCTAGAATTATCATTGCGACAGGAATTCAATCGTGTAGATAACTGGAGTCATGCAAACCGCATGCAAATTAACATTTCTAAAACAAAAACTATGTTGGTTTTCTTCAAAGACTTCACACTCTAAACTCGCAGAGAACTCTTTAACTGCACATTGGTAGCACGCCTATTTTAATTCCCATGTTCATGCTCTAGTTAAAAAATAGCCAAAAAAGTATACCAACTTGCCAAAATTAAAACTTTCCTCGACGAAAACACAAGAAATATATTGTATACTTCCCACATACAAACACACATTGATTATTGCTCTAAAATCTGGGATGGATACTCCAAATCAATAACAAAACGCCAGTATTCACTCAAGAAAAGGGCAATGCGTTTAATCAATGATGATAAACTTATATACAATTCTACCCTACATGAACATCTTCAGTTACTGCCTCTCCACAAAAGCATACTTTTTAATAAGGCTAAACTAATTCACAAAATCCTATTTCAAAATGCTGCAAGCTACCTTTGGCCATTGTTTAAATATAACGCAAGACATAGCGACAGATTAAATATACTTCATGTCCCTAAACCTAGGATAGACTTGTATAAAACAAGCTTCGCATACTCTGCCACTCAGTTGTGGAACAATCTTCCACAAGAAATCAAATACACCACCAGTTATTATACATACAGTCTCAACTTATTTGAACACTATCTCAGGACAGAATACATGTCTCCATAACAAAAAACAACAACAACAACAACAAAGACAATAATAATGGTAGATGATTTCGAACGACAACTAGCCAAAAAACAAACAAACAAAAACACTCCCATGTGTATGGCAGGTTACGCCCTCCTTTGGGTATTTAAAATGCCCATGTTAAACATTGCCTCAGTGAGTCATGATTTTTGATTATTTTTCATGCGTTTTAATGCTTATTGTTCTTTCGGTGTCAAAAATTTGCTTCATAAGAGATGTTGAATGAATGAATATATGAGAGGAAATAGAATAGAAGGGCAGAATGTCAGACGCGCCTGCGTGCCCAATTCTAAACCCTTTGAAAATAAAGATTTTCGTTCATTCGTTCAAGCATTCTTTGCTCACATTGTCAAAGTACATTTTGAGCCAAAATAGGGCTTACCAGCCATCTTAGAACTCACAGCTCCATACTTTCAACCCCACTGGATGAAATAGATGGTCATCATCATTCTAGATGGACAAACAACGCAACATATCATTGTTAAATAACGAATCCTACTATCCTAACTGAATTCAAGAATAATCATTTCTTTAAGTAGCAGGTCCTTTGCAGAAGGTCACTCGCATCACGACCCTTTGAGAAAGTCTTTCCATTTGCTGCCAGCTCCCTTACATCGTGTCCAAAGTGTCGTTGATGCAATGTGCTCACGGTTGTGCTGGTCAGGTCTTGTCGTTTCTGTCTGGTGCCATGCTTTCCATTTCTAAACATCTCTGAGGTGTCACATGACCACAGTAGGTAGGTGACACTGACATGATGTGTATTGTGGCAAGATTGGGCTGGGTTACCCATACTTTGCTGTTATATGCTTAGATTGGCTGTTCTGTATACCCCTAGGCAATTGTCTGCCACCTACTTCAGGACCTAGGACACTTTTATACAAACTAAAACACTATGTACAACAGTCAAGAAAAATGGCAATCAACCATTACTAATAAGACAAAGAAGGCGTAGTAAGGACAGTGTCACTTGGAAAAGGAAAAGTAAATTCATATATTGTAACAGAAATATCTCTTTGTGTGAGACTTCGCCAGTTAAGACTGTCATCATAGAGAATTGATTAAAATGTCTGAGATTACGACCTGTGGTAGTTCATGTGTAGGTTTGCGTAGCATGTAGATCACATGTAGGTTGTAATTGCCCTCCCCAAGGGCCTCGAATGGATGAGATGGCTACTGGCTCTTCTCAGGCTAAAATGGTATTTTCGTGTCGATGAGGATTTACACCATGTGTAGAATTTTGGACATAATCTGACATAAAAATAATCTGTGTCGATGTTATTCTTCAAATGTTATTCTTCAAATCCCGAAACAACCACATAATCAAAAATTAATGTTATAATTTGGTGAGCGCCGCCCAACATTTGACGCATTGTAACAAATTAATGTAACAAATATGTTACCACTTTTTGAACGAATTATCATATCACCTGCATGTCTGAGTTATGACATCTGATTTCCAACAAATATGATTAGATCGAAATTGCCAGAGCTCATATCATATGTTACATGTTACATTGCATAGTTTGTATAGATACTGGCCGGGTAAAAGGAGTGAATGCTATCATTATCATTATTACTGGCATATCGCTACTGATGTTTGAGGTAGCTTCATTTTAAACACCGTATGCTATGGCAAATAAATAATACAGTGAGACGCATTATAAACATGCATGTTAAAAATAAAATAACATAACATTGCATGTTAAAATACGTGAATGCAAATAAATATATTCACACAATTCTATTGTTTGTCTGTAGCAATCCTATCAGTCGATCACTCTACAACGATGTATCTATCCATTGTTCTTGGATATGATAGTGTACGTCGTTGGAATCTCCTGTCTACGTCTGGAAGAAGTGTGTACAACCCTGATCTGAGACCACGTATGATTCAAGAGGCTGTTACTGCTGCCATGAGATTTGGTCATTCTCAAATTCCAGGAGAGATCCCTGTAGGGAATGAGATGATACCACTGAGATACCTTTTCAACAAGTAACATGCCTATATACTTGCGTTGTAGTTGTAATGATTATTTGTGTAAGTGTCAAACTACTTTATGAAATGCCGCCATAGCGCTGACAGGCACATATTAGAACATAGCTATTAAGCAAAGTACAGAGTATAATATACTGGTACCTAATTTCCAACAAATATGTGTAGATCGAAACTGCCGAAGGTCGTATCATTATTTGACATTTTGCTTTATATGTTGTTTATATATTGTTTATTCTTCAATTGTCAGTTAGTATTAAACAGCGCTTATGTTTTGTTTTTAATGTTCATAATATGGATTGCAAACAATTAGGTATATTTAGCTCCTGCGAAAAGAAGAGACATACTAAACACAGACACAATGTACACACCTTACATAGAACTCCATCATACACATGTGGAAACAAAGTGTGACTTATCCAAAATCAGAAACAATCAATAAATATATAAAATGAAATACTTAAAAAAAAAAAAATAAGTTTTATATGACACAAAGGACGGCCGACGTTTTGATTCTAAGAATCATTGTCAAGGACAGGAAAAAACAAAAAGATAAGAAAAATAAAACAACAACAAAGTAAAAAAAAACACAACTACATGGTTTCCATGTGGGAGCAGAAATGATGGTTTGAACCCGTTTACAATAGCGCTCTTTTTCCTATAAAGGTTTCGTATAGTTAGGCTTCAAGAGGGCCAGATAGGGTGGGTGTTGCTAAAAGATGTTTGAACAGTCCGATATGAATATATAGAGGTGTGTAGACAGTTACGTATGAATATATAGGAGGGAGGACAGCATAGTTATAAACGGTGTGAGCAGTTCGATATGAATATATAGAAGAGAATGAAAAGTTAGATATGAATAAGTAGAGGGAAGATGGCATAGTTATACAGTAGCATCCACAAAGGTATTTATACCTGCTGAATGGAAGTATCTCAGAGAGTTTATTAATTGGCTTTCAATTTTGAGCCTAATGGAGATGTTTGAGAAGCAAGGTTTTAATGCAGTGACGCATACATCGTCGACTCCATTATGTTTAGAAGAATAACATGGTTGGGACAGGTTCATCAGCGTTTGAAAAATTACGAAAAGAGGATCACGAGACTCTACATCACGCATTATACAAATGTGATCATTTTACTCAAAATTGTCAATTGCATCATAATGTCCGAAAAGACAATAAGACGGTCGTTACGCCTGACCGAATTCGTCATATTAGCTCACATTTGCTGGTGAAATTATGCGGTCATCATATTTAATGACACACACACACACAAATGATGTATAATATTCTAAGGAACATGACTACGAATTCACGCAAAGTAAATATTTGAAACAGTGGGACAATGGACGAAAATATTGTAATATATAAATAACGAAGTCTATTACTGATAAGTAGGTAAAATATCAGCCTCCCTGGCCAAGGCATTGAGGACGTTGTTCGTAATCCTGTATATCCACGTGAGGAAAACAGCAGCTGTGAGAATCGGCAACGGTTCACGCCTTAGCTGGTAACTTACGGGGGTATGTGAGCTGGTCGTTCAGAAAGCAATGGCAAACTACTGATTGTAAAACTTGCCAAGTACATCAACAGCAGCTCAAAAATACTGATGTTGACTGCAATGTCCTGTAAGGGATATGCAACATAAAAAAGGTAAAACATAACACACCAGTGTGACGTTTCTGTAATTACAACCTTTACGAAGAAAACCATAAACATCTATTAGAGTAAAAGTAATACATTAAAAGAAAAAAAAAATAAAATGAACACAAAACACACAGCCACAGCAGTATTGATTCCTTCTGAATAAAAACATCTCATGGTGGCAATAAAGTGGCTACTCATTCTCAGTCTGGCAGAACTGCCAGAATAACGGTCTTAACGGAGTTACTTAACATCGTCTTCTTTATTATACAGAGAAATAAAATTAATTGGAATAGGCTTGTAGTAGTATTATGTGATTACGGTCCTACGTTTCCTGAATGGTTCCGCTAGACTTTCTCAAGTCTGTTCAATATACATTATGCTACATTTGTTACATATAATTGAGTAAGTAAGGTTGTCAACTGTTACATACAAATACATGCTCTAAGTAAAATATACAACTGAAAAAATATCACTGAGCCTGGATAACGTGTTGCACACAAGTCACTAATTCGGTGTCATGTGTGTGGCACCAAAACTAAGACAATCGTATGTATGCCACTGTGAACAATAATCTGACAATTTTGCAAGGACTATTGACTACTATTAGGGATCCGGGAAAATATCAGTGACGGAATACAATCTAACAATGGACCGGTGATAGCTGTGGTATACTCTACAGGCAGAAACACAGGGCTATTGAGACATCTAGCGGTCCGATACAGGTTTCCTCAAGGTGTGTCTTGTCCAGCATTAGAGTCTTGCCTCGTCAATTGATACACTGGTATTTGTTCAGTTCTCTTAATTAGATTGCTACTGGAACTATTAGTGTTGGAACTCTTCTCTGGCTGCTGAGGATGGGGACGGAGCGCTTATGGGAATGTCCCGAATGCTGTGATGTCGGTTCCTAAATCAATCAATCAATCAATTAATCTTAATTAGCTTGTTTTAGTCGTTCTCCGTGTTTCATATTCATATCATATCAGCACTCTATTTCTTACTTTCATTGATAGTGACTAATTGCATAAGATCCCTTTCATTTTCTGTAATGCAGATTTTGCTTGCCCTATTATGTTCTTTGTCTCTGTTGCACATCTACCTTCTTATGATATAATTGCCCCTAGGTATTTAAAATTATTTAATTGATTAAGAATAGTCCTTTATTGCACTCTATGATACTACATTGTACAACAGTTGTTGTAGATCTGCATAAGCTTAGACTGTTTATACCAGGGGTGGCCAACACGCGGCCCGCCGGGCGTCATGTTGGGGCCCGCGGAGGGGAAGCGACGATCTGGTCGAAGCTTTAGCACGCTTCCTTGTTTACTATAATTAACACACACACACATTAGGAGCGTGGCCCGGCAGGAAATATTTCTGAAATTTGGCCCGCCTGCTGTAACCTCCGATTAGTATTCCGGGCCTCTCTTTGATCTCTTCATTATTACTTCGCTATATAGGTAACAAAACATATCCCTGTCGTACCCATAGCTTTATGTGTTCATAATTGCCCTCATAATTTCCATTTTAATCGATGTCACATAGTTCCAGTAAATATTCTTTATTATTCTGAAATGTTGACTTCTTAATCAGTCAATCATGTTGTACTTTTTTTCAAATGCCTGAGTTTAATCTATGAAGCACAAATGTGTGATTTTCTGTGACTGTGCCTCGATTGATCTTTCTAATAGTGGTCGTAATGCAAAGATTGCATTGTCTGTACACTTTCTTTCCATAAATCCACTCTATAATTCACCAATTTGCTATTTTTATTTTATTTCTTGTTCCTTTTAATGTAATTATGAGTAGACGATTAATGACATGTTGTTTGAGGTTAATTATGCGAAAATTTTCACATTCAGTTGATCGTGATATTTTTGGTATAGTTACAAACACAGATTTCAGCTCATCATTAGGTAAATATCCACTGTTGTATATATCATTCAATATGTTGGTTACTATTTCTACTGGAAATTCTCCCAGTAATTCTAATTCTTCTATTATGATTCCAACTGGCCCGGTTGTTTTTCCAGTTTTCATATGTTTGATATCGCCATGGACTTCTTTTAGAATAGGAGAACCTTCTAAGTTACTTTATTCTGTTAATTCTTCTTCTCTTTCTACATCTGTATAATCTTGTATACTATTTCACAGTTTCATCATAGCACCGCATCTAACAATATATAAACTCTCAAAGCCTATTTCACTGTGTACTAAACACAAGCACTATAGTGGGTTCACAAATGTTTGCCACCTTTATAAAAATCCATAACTTAGCAATAAACTGATAAAAAATTATAAAATTTAGCATATAACCTTATCATTAAGTACACTCAACAACATTATGTCTTTTTCTGGAGATTGTACAACAGATCTCAATGTTTGTTTATATGCGGTATATAAT
>JACEFZ010026854.1:542500-627500 GCA_014155875.1 Cepaea nemoralis | reverse complement strand
TTACGTCATGATGAGGCCATGAAGTCACGATGAGATAAGTACGTCATGATGAGACAAAAACGTCATGATGAGATAAAGACGTCAGGATGGAACAAGGGCGTCATGATGAGACAAGGAAGTCATGGTAAGTCAAATAAATCATAATGAGGTAAGGATTTCCCAATAAGATAAGGACGTCATGGTGAGACAAAACGTCATGATAAAATCTCAACCCCTCATGTCACATCTTTAAGACCCGTCAACACTCCCGTTGTATAGTTGTTGTGTTTTTTCATATCTCTTACAGGACGTTGCAGTCAACATCAGCATTTTCCAGCTGCAGTTGATGTACTAGGCAAGATTACGCTCAATAGTTTGTCATTGTGTTCTGAGCGACCGGCTCACATATCCCGTCAGTTACCGACGCGGAGAGAACAGCCACCGATTTTCACGCACGTCACGTTACTCACGAGAGTATAGGGATTACTGAGAAATTCGCTAACACCTAGGCCAGGGAGACCGGCCTAATAGTTTATAGGCTTATAAGTTTACAGGCATAATAGTGTATAGTTTACTTGATACATAATTGCCTTTACACTACTGGGGTAAAGTTCGAACATATCTAGTCCAGCAGTCAAGAAAAACAATGAATCAACATTTACATCTGAATCCATTAACAAATGATAAAACATATTTAGATCCTTTCATGAAATAATAATCATAAGAACTACTGAGAGAACCACCAGATATAAATTCACCTATCTCATAACATCACGAAGATTCGAACACATGAACATAATGGCATTCCAGTCTGTCTCCATGGATCAGAGGTTAAAGACATGGATCAAATTCCTGTCCATTTTGCAAGCGTTATAGTTGCACGACAATTCAGTAACGAACTGCGTTACAGCAATCATTCAGATAGCACTTGGCCGAGCACTTAACTCAAAAATCCGCCAGGTCATTAACAGCAACTGAACAATGCTGGCGTTGGGTGGAACTTCCAGCAAAATCATGCGCCATATATCCATCATTCTTCCCCATATGAGCAATAATTCCAGAAAAAGAATATTGCATTCACTCTCAAATTCGCATAGCATATTTGTCACCGACCGTTAGGGTGTTTCTATTGAAATAGACAGAAATCCCTATCCAAGAGTTTGCCGACAGTCTCTAGAAATTATGGCTCGTTACAAGAATGTCTAAAGGGATGGTCCCGATAGAAGAGACTGGGATTCACTTGGTAGACAAAGGCAGAAGGTGAAGAACACTCGTGTATGTAGGAAGCCCTAACACGAATGCCTAGTTTATCTGTCGGTGATCCTTCGTCAATTGATGGAGCCCCCTGTTTTAAATACTTTCACGCACTCACGCGCACACCTTGCGTTCAAAATGATCACGAGTGGAGTACGTTGGTGAAAGTATAAAACAATAATACTCTTTAATAATAAAAGAGAAAATGAAAATTGTGGTTCAACTGGTGAACTATGATAGTTACATTTATGTTACAGGTGCAAAAATAAAATAGTTTTCTGATGCTTAGACAGATAGCATGTCATCATTCACACCATCCAGACAGTGACACACTCAGAACACATGTAGACACAGAGTCACCTGAGATAATCTGATCTCGTTTAGGAATAGTGCTGGCTTTCGTTTGGATTATGTCTTGGAGTCGACCCTGGCATTCGACAGGTGTACGATGCTCCTCCAGATTCCAGGTTCCGTCTCCACTAGTTGGTGGCTCAAAGTTTCGGTAACCGGACCGGTTAGGTGTCAGCAGTATCAGCAGCGAGGCTCCCCCAGTCTTATTGCAGCAATTAAGATAGGTTTTGGTATAATCTACCAAAGATGGAGTTGGATTTGGCAGCCCACTTCATGTAAGGTCTGCTTGGCACAGCAGCTATAGTCATTGTGAACAGGCAGGAAGTGGTTAGTCACAATTTCCGGTGCAGCCGTACTATTAGCATATCGCTGTTTTCCCGTTGCTAGGGAGTGACGGTCATATACTTGGTATTAATGATAAGGGTAGTAAAACAGGGGATTTCCCTTGTGACATCATTTGATGACGTGAAAATATGTGCTGTCCCCAATAGTACAGTGTGTAGTTTTAGTGCAGCAAATGTCTGCGTCGCCAATATGACGTCATTATTAGTAATTTAGCTGCCTACTGAATCCAGAATGTAAATAGTAATTCCTCTAACGCAGTAGTGGTGGTGTTTGCATAGTGATCCAGACTCATCCCGTCACAATATTCCAAAAGGATGTGAAAATGGAGAATCACATGTAAGTGCACAATAGTTCAAGATTGTCGCCTGTCGTCCCCCCTGGGGGGGGGGGGGGGGGGAGTGGAATCAACAAGCACACTTTTTCAATTCCCTATCACCAGCTTGAGCGTCTGCTGGACGTTTATCTACGCACCCCCTTTCAGTCTTTGGATCACTATCTCTCTCACTCTCTTCTTACCCCAAGGCAATACCCCTTTTCATATTCCTCCAGAACATACCCACACAAGTCTGTCTTCTAACAAATGATAAAATAATTTAATAAAGAAAAGTGTCACGTGTGTGCAATGTATGTGTATGGGACATCTGTCGTATAGTATATGGTGTATGCGAGATGAGGAAAGTCATTTCAGGATCATTCATCATTGTGTCCGGCCATACCACAACATAACACAGTAAGTCAGATGGACCTCACCGAATGAAGCGTCTCTCCGGCCAGTGGTCGACTTCTTCCCTTTTATCGTGGATAGTCTGAGTGCCTGATTACTAGTGCTGAATATGGCATAATACTGTCCATGAATCCGGAACACACGATGTAACTACTATATCTATAAGGATCCTGTAACTTAGGAACCCTTCCGTCTATCATACACAATCTTCAAAAAGCAACTTCTGTTATTGAACAATGGACAATGTTACTGAATAAATGACTGTGTTATTCCACCTCTCTACCTACTATTGTCAGAGTCTATGGAGGTGTTTATAGTTTCGTAAAAACACCTGTTTTGGGCACTCAATCACTGCTAAACCAGCCCTTTTATTATAAAACTCTTGATTATATGAGACTATGATTTGTGGAACATTGTTCCATTTCCGAGGCCATTTAGTAGAACTGCACTCAGTGTGACTGCCATTATTCACATCTCTGAGTTGTCCGTCAGCTCTTCTATAAAGTGGAACTTGTCGGAAAGAGAACACCCGGTGAGAGAAACCCGATTCGAACCCACTATATGTGAATGTAGGCCGAAGGCCACACTCAGATATTTATCCTAGTAAACATTGAACTAAACTCTGGCATAACGCAGAGCAGTTCATCGCATTGGCCTGAAATATGGTAAAAAAAGGAAAGACTAAAGGAAAGCGGAGAAACCCCAGTAGACACCCTACCGGAAGATCCTACCATGGATATATCCTTTCCCCCCCCCCCCCCAACCACTCTCAATCTCGCTGAATATCCCTCCATGGCATTGGTCTTACCCTGCCGAGTGAAACGATATATCACTCGGCCTAGTTTAAGCCACGCATCAGCCTACGGCTGCCGACGCTTTTATAATAAGTTCACACAACGCACCATCACTATGCTCGATACCTAATCTCCCAATTGTGCATAGTCAATTACCTGCCTAGTATTGCATATACCTAAACTCTATCTAGTTAATACCTTATGTGATCTAGTTCTGTCCGGAATTGAATTCACAAGTTGCCTTTAGAGACAAATGTCCGTCGACTTTAATCGACACAGGACGCAGTAGATTCTTTTCTAAATTGGAACAGAACTAGCTTAACACTCCAGCTCGTTTTAATCCATTTTGCACCATGATTGCAACTTTGTTTATTCCGACTGCCGAGAGCTGTGTCCCAATGACGTCACTTCCTTGTCCTGAATCCAGGCTAGGAGAACCTCTCCTTCTTTTCATTTTTAAGATCGGGTAAACAGAATGCCGACTTGTCCCCCTTTTGATCGGGACTTTCTTCTCCGGTATTCAAAGAATCCTGGTTGGCGTTTGATCTGAAAACTTCCCTACAACAGAGCGTTGCGGCAGTTGGAGACGGCTGTCTCCAACAATCTATCATGCTGGTTCGACATCTCCGGTAATTCCGTGACAAAGATACAGACTCTTGAGAACATTTTTCCCAGCATAAAGGTGAATGCTCGTGACGTGCATTTATCAGGAACAATTTCTACAACATAAGGAAAAATGCTCATGATGTGCATTGATCAAGAACAATGTGTACACCATAAGGAAGATTGTTCATGATATACATTTATAATGGAACGGCATTCTCATAACATATAGAAATACCATTCCCAAGAGATGGAAGATAAGCATGGTAAAAGTATCAGTGGAATATCTGCAGAATTCTTTCAGAAAGCAAGCAATCATGTTATCTTCTCAGTGAAACGTTAATTTTACAGCTTCACAAGTTTATACACAGACACCACGTTACCTTTATTACATTTCATCAGGCACCGTCATAATGTGATTGATAAGGCTGAGCTTACTTCTTTACATAGAGAACGCAGGGCAAAATAATTCCAAAATAACCCCCCCCCGCCCCCCCCCCCCCCCAAAAAAAAATAAAATAAAATAAGATGACGTGTCTCTCTCAAGTCACATTGCAGAATGCGCGATATCCGATTCTGCCGGTGTTAGCCCAAACTTTCTAAATCCAAGCTCAGTTGGGTCAACCAATTTACTATCTATATTGCGACGCCACGCTGTGCTAGATAAAGTTTTGACACTGTTATTTTTAGTGCCGATCCAATTTTATCCGTATGGAAGACCAAACTGTACATTTGTTACGGATTCTCAGACAACCACTGGAAATACTGTGAGGACGATGATAGATACATCACATGCCCCAGAAATGTAGCTTTTCTCACATATTATATAACATTTGCAAATAATACTTTGAGAATTAGTGGTCATTCAAACTTGTCACCCATTTTATTTTCTGATGTGCCATCATCAGCACATATCTTGTTTATAACTCTGTTAATCTTTCAATTACGTGTTTACTAGAATCTCCTTATCGTTTACTTTTGTATGTGTTCAATTAAAATAACTGCTTTAAGCTTTCATGCGCGTGCTTATGTGTATATCTGGTTGCATATAAATTTTGTCTTCTGGATATTCTTCAGTATCCTTGCACTTAGACGGAAAATGTCATTTTCCTTCCCTAATTCCTTTTATGTCTGTTTTATTGACTATTTAAATTGTTCGTGTTTACTACTTTTTTTGTCCATGTCATATTATTATGTTCAAAAAGTTCGTATTTAGCACTTATATATGTTATGTGTGTATATTTCTATATTTTTAGCTGAAGACGTTTCACGATACCTATTCTTCAATAACAAAACTGGGCGAGGAAGCGATCTGCCAGCAACTAATATTCAACGTGGACGGGATCAAGGCCTGGCAACATATGCCCAGGCCAGGGAGATCTGCTGCCTGCCTCCAATCACAGGCTTTAACGACACCAAGGCCCTGGGCCCTGAAGGATATAAGCTCGAGAAACATTACAAGTATGTGTTGTCAAGACTAGATACACGTCTCGCGGTTGAAACATATTCTCCAGGACAGTTGTTAAATTAACTGAATGTAGTCTAGTTAGTATTTACACTTTCTTCAGTGCACTGTCATTGCTTTTACCGTCAATATCCAAATTGTTATTTGTAGAGGTTAACTCTACGATTCTGAGCACTTATTAACTTAACTAGTGACTTAACGGTGCATTAATTTAATTGCTTGGTTTTTAATGGTTATAAAACAGTACATTAAAGTAATAATTGAATTGCATACGACAGGGTATTGTTAAATTAAAATAGATGTAAATGGTTAGTAAAGAATTGAAACTATAAGTATAACCCTCAGATAAAACTCATTGATGAGTCGTCTTTTTCAATAAAAGCTATTGATATCTTCGGGATTACATTAAACATGTTAGGACAGTGGTTCTTAAGCAGGAGGGAAGTCTCCCCCCCCCCCCCCTTGAGGGGGGTGAATTTTAGGGTTTCGAAGGGGAATTAAGACCACAGAATGGCAGACTCCTGGCTTCAGGACAACACAAAACACATTAGTGCGCACTATTCCCCTACCCTTGGCTTCTCTTCTACGAGCGTCCTTGCTTCGCGTTCTGCACCGACCGTCCCCTTTTCTTGAATTATGTGTGAGCATTGCGTACAGTTTAAACTTTAAAATACAATAAAGAAGTCTTGTCTTGGAAGGACAAGCGTTCTCTCTCTCTCTCTCTCTCTCTCTCTCTCTCTCTCTCTCTGTCTCTCTCTCTGTCTGCCTCTCTCTCTCTCTCTCTCTCTCTCTCTCTCTCTCTCTGTCTGTCTCTCTGTCTCTCTCTCTGTCTCTCTCTCTGTCTCTCTGTCTCTCTCTCTCTCTCTGTCTCTGTCTGTCTCTCTCTCTCTCTCTCTCTCTCTCTCTCTCTCTCTCTCTCTCTCTCTCTTCAGTCTTCCGCAAGTAGAGATAAGACCTTGGCTGCTGTGCTTCTCTAGTTTCTGTGGTGTTAACATGAACCATTATCTCCCATATTTGTAAATCTAAAAAAAAATATTTCTTTCAGTCACCTGCAATATATACTTTTGAAAATCGTGACTTTTAGGTGATCGAGTGAAATGGCGAGACATGACCGCCCACGCTTTCCGACATGGCACATGATTGATTGATTGACTTTTAGCGTTTTGAATCCATTTATGAATAAATAAAAACAAAATTAGCTTCCCAAATTAAGGAAAGTTGTACATGTATTTCCTACGTGTTCACAAGTATTGTTCACGTTAAGAAGCCAAAAATTTCAGAAAAGACAGCTTATCTCAATTGAGAAGTTTCATTATTCCATGGTCAAAATTTCGAATGTCGCTGACAAAAAGCACACGGCTCGTGCAGGAGATTCGTTTTATTTTCGTTTTGGCGTGAGCCCACATCCTTTAATTGTTTGTGTGTACACAACTGCATGGGTCTTCTGGCTGAACGAAATGTTGGGAATGATTAACAAAATAATTTAGCAATTTCACGTTGCTTTTTCGAAATTCATTGCGAATCATCGCTTATGTGTGAATTCTCAGGTCGGTATGGGCTTTGATGATGGATAGTAATGTATTCGTAATAAAACTGCTACCTGGTGGGAAATACACCTTTCCTTAATATGGGACGCTGAAACGCATGATCGCCTTACTTCTTGATGCCAGCCATATTGTGAGATATATCTTCTTCTTCTTCAGCGTTCCGAGCCATTGAGGTTCTTTGCTGCAGATACAATCCGTCTCCATTCGTCTCTCTGGTGGACCTTCTCTTGCCAGTCGTTGATTCCAAGTGCTTGTAGGTCTGTACATGTATTATCTCTCCACCGCCTTCTTGGTCTACCTCGGGGTCTAAGGTCATTTCATTCCTGAGTGTAAGGGAGTTTTGTTTCTCTATTATCTCCCATTCTTTCTATATGCCCCAGCCACTGTAGTCTATTAGCCTTCATGATACCAGTGATTAGCGGGGACTTAAACAGATCATACATGTCTTTGTTACTTCTTCTTTTCCACTCTCCACTTAGAACAAGTCCTAATGGGTCCAAAGATGCGTCTTAAAATTTTGTTCTCAAAGGTTTGTCACAAGGCTTCGTCTCCTTTCGTTGTACTCCAGGTTTCAGAGCCATACAGCACAACTGGTCTGATCAGTGTTTTGTATATTGTGATTTTGGTGTTACGAGATAGCGCCTTTGATTTTAGTAGATGTTGTAGTGCATAGTATATCTTATTTCCAGAGTTGATTCTTCTTCTTCTTCTTCTTCTTCTTCGTTCATCCGGAGTTTTTTTTTTCGGATGTGATTGCGTTGTGCCTGTTTACAGCAGAGCTGCGTTCTTGCGCCGTTAGGCCGACACATCCGACTTCTGCAGGCATTTGTTGACCGGGTTAACGAGTTGATTCTAGTTTGTATTTCTTCCCTTATGATGTTGGAGTAGTTGAAGATTGTACCCAGATATTTGTATGTTTCCGTTCTTTTAATGGTCATATTATCTATTTGTATGTGGCCAGAGTTTTTAGCCATTCCGTCTCTTGAAATTACCATATATTCTGTCTTATCTTGGTTGATAAACAGCCCCATCTGTTGGGCTTTTTCCTTTAAGTGAGTCAATATTTCCAATGTCTTTTGTTCACTTTGCCCTATAATATCTATATCATCTGCATAACCAAGCAGCTTGGATGTTCCTCCAATATCACATTCCTCCTTTACCTTCCTTACAACTTTCTCTAGAGCCAGATTGAAGAGTAGCGGCGATAGTGCATCACCCTGTTTCAAGCCATATGTTATTTGGAAGGGGTCTGATTTCCTGCCTTTATATGTTACTATATTATAAGTATTTTCCATGCATAGTCTGGTCATGTTGATTAACTTCCTTGGTATTCCAAATTCCTGCATAGCATTCCATAGACTATTCCTATGGACACTATCATAAGCCTTTTTAAAATTCACAAAAATGTTATGGAGATCTCTTTTATATTCCCAATGTTTCTCGGCTATTTGTCGTAAGATAAATATCTGATCTATTGTTGATCTGTTTTGTCTAAAACCCGCTGGTAGTCACCTAATATGTCTTCTGAATATGGTTTTAGTCTATTTAGTAATACTGCGGATAGTATCTTATAGCTTGTGGACAGTAGTGATATTCCTCTATAATTTCCACATTGGAACTTGTCTCCTTTCTTAAAGATAGGTATCAATAATGACTATTTCCAGTCATGGGGTAATTCTTCTGTCCTCCAGATTTTTATTATTGTTTCGTATAGCTTTAGATGTAATGCATGGCCACCTGCCTTTATAAATTCAGCAGCAATTACATCAGTCCCAGTTGCCTTATTGTTTTTAAGTCGTGTGATTACATATAGGATTTCTTGAAATGTAGTCTCCCAGCACAATCAGGATGTCCTGTTTGGAGTTTCTTCTCTGACATCTTCCAGATCATTATAAAAGTCTTCTTTAATATCATCTTCTTTCTCTTCAGTAGGTGCATGTACATTAATCATCGTTATATTTTTCCATTTACCTTTTATTCGTAATTTACTAATCCTGTCATTAAAAGCTTTAAAGTTTAAAACGTTCCCCCATAACTCTTTTTTGATGACAAATCCTGTTCCTAATTCATGTTTATTCTGGGTGTTTCCTCCATATATTATAATCATTCCATTTTGCTCTAATGTACCCTCTCCTGGCCACCTTATTTCTTGAATTGCTGTTATATCCATTTGATATTCAACCAGTTCACGGGTTAGTTCTTCGGCCGCTCTAGCTCGATATAGTGTCCGTACATTCCATGTTCCAAATCTCAAAAGTCCTTTAACGTTCCAAAGTCGTTGTCCAGATAAGTCAGTCCGATATCGAGGCTCATGTATCTGTTTCGTAACAAAGAAAGGATTTTACAAAGGTGGGGATGTTAACCCCACGCTTCAACCCCCAACCTGGAGGACCAGTGTGTTTCTCTTTGTCTGTTCTCTACAATTTGACCTGTCCGGCTTGGGAGGCCCTGCTGGTAGCTACGCTACCGCCGGCATAGCTCTCAGGGTCATTGAGAAACTCAAGCTCAAGCAGGAGATGTAACTGCGCGAGTATATCAAGAGGAGATGTAACTGCGCGAGTATATCAAGAGGAGATGTAACTGCGCGAGTATATCAAGAGGAGATGTAACTGCGCGAGTATATCAAGAGGAGATGTAACTGCGCGAGTATATCAAGAGGAGATGTAACTGCGCGAATATATGAGCTGAGAGATGATCAAATGTAACTGCGCGAGTATATGAGCTGAGAGATGATCTCAAATTATCTTTGAAGTTCAGGGTAGGGTGGCATTGTTTGCCTGGCTGAATGATGAGAAATGGACCATGTGCCTTGCCAATTTAGTTGATATATTTGTGCAGATGAATAAACCCAACCTTCAGATGTAAGGAAGGAATCCAAATACCATATAATTTGTGGATTCCTTGAAAGCTCTTGTGAGTAAGCTGGAAAATTTAAAAAGAAAGGTTAATATTAAAAATATTGCAATGATTGAGAAGCTGTCATCCGTTCTTGTTGTAGGTGATAAAGAAGAAGTAGTTTCACCATTTGCACAAACAATGACATTTTGCAGCACTTGACAGCGCTAGAAAGTGCATTTGAGCGATATTTTCCTGAACTTAGTGATGGTGAGTTGGAGTTCCAATTTCTGTTCCTCGCATTGAAGTCTCCACATATGAGAGTAGCCTATCACCTGGTAATTCCTCCAATTCCTTAAGCCAGTCCCAGTGTTCCTTTCTGATAAAACAGTCCACTGTGGCGTATACATTTATGGTGTTCTAACTTAAGACACCAATCTCCATTTGTATACCCTGGACCTCTCTTGCACTGTGATTCCACGGGCTCAAGTCAAGTACCACATGCTTCACTCCTTCCTTCACCAGCAGACCTTGCCCATGTCTATTCTGCCCAGTAGGGTTTATATAACTGGCGTACCCAGGGCAATGGTATTTGCATGAGGACATCAACATCATATATTAGCCTCTCCAATACAGGACCTCTCTGCCTGTTACTACGACAGTTCCAGTATCCCACTTTTACGTGGTTGAAACCTAGTTGAAATAGTAAAACAAATCTACGGTACTGCGTTGTACGAATCCTCAAGATTAATCGCCGCAGCACATGCGCGAGTCTTTCTTTAGAAAGCACGTGAAAAAACGTATTAAACTCAAATATTGAGTTACACAATCTGTTCAGTAAAACATGGAAAGGAAACGGTGTGAATGTGCAATGTTACTGTGTGCTACCATATTCTTTCCTGTTGGACAATAGTAAAGTAATGTAAAGGACTATATTACACCTTCTTACTGTGGTATTAGAACCATATTTTCAAAAAACAAATCGGCACTTGGTGGGCGATGTGGTCGTTATCGCACCGGCTATTGGACTAAACCCAACAACATACAACCTGGCTGGCCTAGAACAACATCCGGATTCTATTATTTCCTAATGTTCTTTTGTTTTTACCTGAAATCTGTGCTGACAGTGAGTCACTAACTTGTCAATGTTGATGAGCCAGATTATGTAAAGTTTAAGATTCTATGAATATGCCCAATAGATGTGTGAATATTAGGCGTGTAGTTACAGAATGGGTACATTATGAAGAAGTCTAGCCAACTGTATTTTGCATATCTAAGTAACGTAAATGGGAAAAGAAAAATTAAAAAGACACTGGAAGCAATAGAGATGTGATTCCTAAGACGAATGTTGCAAAATTCCTTGAACAGACAGAGTAAATAACAACGATTGCCTAAAAGAGTCTAATGAAACTAGAAGAGTATATACAACAATAAGAAGACAGACAAGCAGCTTTCTTTCCCTTGTGACGACAGGAAAGATCGAAGGGAATATAGGCAGAGGCCAACGAAGAGAAATAATGATAGATGGATTGAGACGGTGGCATGAAGGAATGTAAGCAGCAAAGTTGATCCAAAACAGCAAAGACCGAGATATGTGGAGAGACATGAAGGTCTACGCCAGCTGGCTTGGTACATGCTGATTATATATGTGTAGAATAATCGATTCTGTGAACATTATTGAGCTAAATCATATATCTTGAATAACTGTATCCTAATCATAGCTGAGTACAGCATGGATGTGAGACTGACCGGATGTTGGTGATGCCGGAGACATAACAATTGCGAATTTGTGGAAAACATGATATAAATTGGAAACACCATAATTAAACATTGTGCAATATTGTTGGTTTTAAACATGTGTTTCAACATTCCAGGTCTGTTGATGACATTGACCTCTATGTGGGAGGGCTTATGGAAGTACCTGAGAGTGGTCTCTTAGGCCCAACCTTCAATTGTTTGGTGGGCTTACAGTATTACACTTTGAAACATAGCGACCGGTTTTTCTTTGATAATGATCAACACCATTTCACGGATGGTAAGAATACCATTTCCATTAATATAAATAAGTGTTTATTATAGATAAATATAGTTTTAATGGATACAAATAAACATTTGACATCTCTACGTATAGTTTTCATTCATTCATTCATTCAATAGCATGTCCTTTGCAGAACCTCGCTCCCACAACAATCTTCCGGAAAACCTCTCGATCATAAGCAAGATGTCCCGCGTCCGATACACCCATCTGGAGATCATCCGCCACATCCTGCACCCATCATCTCTTTGGCCTTCCTCTTCCTCTCTTCCCAGGCATATAGCCCTCCATTATTGTTCTCTCCAAACTTTCGTGACGCTTGATGTGACCAGAATATTTCAGTTTTCTTTGTTTTATCGTCTTTAATAGCCAACCTTCTTCAATATTCAGCTCTAGAAGTATGGATGCATTTGTTCTTTTCTTTACCCAAGATATTCTTAGAAACCGTCTATAACATTTATATTCAAAGGCATGTATGCGCTGTTCAGCTTGTTTAGTAAGTGTTCAGGTCTCACAGGCGTATGTTGCAATAGGAAATATGCATGCTCTTAAACATCTAAAATCTAATTTTAAAAAAAACATCTAATTTTTGTAGTTATGTCTGTCCCATTCCATAATTTATTCAGTTATTTTAGTCTTTGAAAAGCAATTGCAAGTCGTCGTTTAATTTCTTTCATTGTGTCACCGTTGTTAGTAATCAATGACGCAAGATATACAAAATTTTCCACCACCTCCAATTTTTCCTCATTAACATATATGTCTTTCTCCATAGTCGTTTTATCTGTATGCATTATCTTTGTTTTTGCTATGTTAAGATATAAGTTGTGATTTTCACTATTCACTTGGGTTGAGGCTATTAGGTTTTCTATACCAGTCTGTGTTGTGGATAGCAATACAACAACAACAACAACAACAACAACAACAACAAAACTTTATTTTCTAAGGGTTAAGAATTGGGCACGCAGGCCCGTCTTATATTCTGCCTTTCTATCACTCTCTTTCATACATTATATCATTCACCCATCATTCAAGGCTAACTGAAAACACTGTATCATCAGCATACCAAATCCCTGGTATGTCATGGCCACCGATATTTAGGGCATCATATAGCTCCCTGTTTATTTCATCTCTTACATGTCTCATTATATTTTCGGCGTACAGGTTAAACAAATAGGAGGACAGCACACATCCCTGACGGAATCCTTGCTTGATGTCAAACCAATCTGATGTCTCGCCATCTATTCTAACCACATCGTTTGTATAGTTTTCATAGAGATAAATATAATGTTAGTAGAAATAGTATAGTTTTATTAGTAAAAATATGTCACATCTCATCATCATTCTCATCAGCATCATTATCATCATGTATCAGGTCCTTTGCATAACGTCGCTCTCCACCCAAAAACGATTTCTTGTTATTAAATAAACATTGTGTTGATATTTCAGAGCAAGTGAAAGAAATCAGAAAGGTGAAGTTAGCTGACATGATTTGCCATCAAACAAACCTTACATCAGTTCAGAAAAATGTCTTTGAGAAACCCTCTTCGTAAGCATCTGTTACATTCTGAAATAAATATACACGTGTATAAGAGTAGATAGATGTATGCACGTTTCTACATCTGCGATGACAAGTGTACTATGAGCATACGTGTATGCTTGTATGATTGATTGCTTCTGTCTGTCTGTTTGTCTGTCTGTCTGTCTGTCTGTCTGTCTGTCTGTCTGTCTGTCGGTCGGTCGGTCGGTCGGTCGGTCGGCCGGCCGGCCGGTCTGTCTGTCTGTCTGTCGGTCGGTCGGTCGGTCGGTCGGTCGGTCGGTCGGTCGGTCGGTCGGTCGGTCGGTCGGTCGGTCGGTCGGTCGGTCGGACGGTCGGTCGGTCGGTCGGCCGGCCGGCCGGTCTGTCTGTCTGTCTGTCTGTTTGCCTGTCTGTCTGTCTGTCGGTCTGCCTGCCTGCCTGCATGTCTGTCTGCCTGTCTGTCTGTTTGCCTGCCTGCCTGCCTGTCTGTCTGTCTGTCTGTCTGTCTGTCTGTCTGTCTGTCTGTCTGTCTGTATGTCTGCCTGCCTGCCTGTCTGTCTGTCTGCCTGCCTGCCTGCCTGTCTGTCTGTCTGCCTGCCTGCCTGCCTGTCTGTCTGCGTGCCTGTCTGCCTGCCTGTCTGTCTGTCTGTCTGTCTGTCTGTCTGTCTGTCTGTCTGTCTGTCTGTCTGTCTGCATGGATGGAGGCATGAATGCATGTATGTATGTGTGTGTAGGTGTGCGTAGACTCGAGCTATGTGTGCCCGTGCACGCATAACTGTGTCTATTGCGTCTGTCTTTGTGCGTATCTATATGTTTATGGGTTGGGAGATGGATCTGATGGGAGATGCCTTGTAGACATTAGAACAAGAATTGCCATTGCGAATGTGGTCTTTTGCAAGATGAAAAACATACTGACCAATAAAACGATATCAATTGAAACGTGAAAAAGTGTGTTGAAGTGCTACATAGAACATGTACTTTTGTATGGATGTGAAGCGTGCACAATGAGCAGTCAAGCTGGAAAAAAAAACAGCTGATGGCTGTGAAAATGCAGTTTCTCAGCAAAATGCAAAGAATACCATGGACAGACAGAAAAATCCAATGAACAAGTCCTTCAAGAAACAAATGAAGATCGTATACTGATTAGAGTCATTAGACGTAGACAGTCAGAATTTTTTTGGGCTTGTTATGAGAAGAAATTACTTGGAGAACTCGGTGACAACTGGTAAGATCGAAGGGAAGAGACCAAGGGGAAGACCGAGAAGTAAATACCTGGATGGTATGGCCACGTAGCATGGTCGAGACAGGAACACGGAGCTGATCCACGACTCTGATGATCGAGTGAGATGACAGAACATGACAGCCCACGCTTATTAGGATGGCATATGATGGATGGATGAAGAGGGATATATATATATATATATATATATATATATATTTGTGTGTGTTGCATGTGTGTGCATGTGTATGTGAGTGTGTATGTATATATGTATTATATGTATGTATGCATGTTTGTATGAATGTATTATGGGGATTGATGCATGAATGTATGGATGCATTTTTTAATGGATGTATGGATGTTTTGATGCATGTTTGTATGGATGTATGCATGCATGTCTGTATGGATATATGGACGTATGGATGTATGGATGCATGGATTAAAATTCGACAGGATCGACTTCATTGCACCGAGTTTTATCCCATATGGCTCGGTCTCTTCCCGCAGCGCGGAAAGGGTCGCACAAAGCACGAACTCCGTAGCTCTAGCGACGACCCACATGAGTCTCCGAAAATTTTAACTCGTGAACCGAAAGACGCGGCCCGGAATCGAACCCACAACTTTCCTAGTCCGAGTTAAACGGCTTGACCACTTCCCCACGCATTGATGCATGTTTGTATGGGTATATGAGTGTGTGGGTGCATGTTTGTATGATTGTATGGATATTTGGATGCATATTTGTACGGGTGTGTGGATGCATATGAGCATGGATATATGGATCCATGTTGGCATAGTTGTATGGGTGTATGAATGTATAGATGTATGAATGTGTAGATGCATGTTTGTATGGATGTATGGATGCATGTTTATATGGGTATATGGATGTGTGGATGGATGTTTGTGTGCATGTATGGATGCATGTAGATAGGCATTTGTGTATGTGTGTGTGTGTGAGTGTGTGTGTGTGTGTGTGTGTGTGTGTGTAAATGTGTTGAGAATTGTCACAACATGTGCATTGGTGACTATGCTTGCAATAAGAATGAACATCAGTGACTGGGCAACACTTTTAGCCATTATAATAATGTGAGAAATAGATTAGCAAGTATTGATTAGCATCCACATTAAGGACAGGAGGGAAGAATAGTTGTAACATAAAACTAGACAACATAAATGTGAAAGCAACGGTCACACCTAGTATCGAACCCGCCTCCTCTAGACGTATGCAGCTGATAAAACAACTGTGTTTTTATGCACAACTTACAAGGCATCCTTTCATGGGAACTGCTAATGTTCTATGTATAAATATAGAGTTCTTGTACACGCCTTCAAATGTATATGCATCCAACCCCGTACCTTTATAGACCAATCGTCGCTCAGTGCCGAACGTGGTCAGTACAACACCGGCCGCCTCTATGTCACAATACATATAATTATACCCATGTGGGCCCGGAAGTAAACGTTTACAAATGCATCAACAAACAACTGATACAATCATCGATATACGCTGGCTGTGATATTAAGAAAGAGACCAGTGTACACCTGGACCTGTTTGGAGTGCAATGATGATGATCGGCACAAATCACTAATCACTTACCATGTGACAATAGATCAGGCAGGCGACCATCTAGCCATTATGCTTTCGCGGTTCCCAACTCAATTCATACTGGGTATATCTGGTACAAACAAATGTTTGCATATCCTTTACAGGACATCGCTGTCAACACCAGCATCTTTCAGCTGTATGTTGATTTTTTGGCAAGATTACGCTCAGTAGTTTGCCATTGCTTTCTGAGCGGCCGGCTCACATACCCCGTAAGTTACCGACGCGATTCGAACCACTGATGATTCTCATCGTCGTCACGTTACTTACGAGAGTATACGAGATTACGGAGAAAAGTTGCTAACCTCTAGGCCAGGAAGCCGGTATATCTGGTACAGGTTTAGCTAAATAAGTCTGGCTACCCTTTGTTAAAATCTACAGTGGATATTGTTTTTCGTCTTCAGAACTAATGAGGATGTATCCTGCACATGGCTTAAAGAGAACAGTCTGAACCTCAGACTGTTTGCCGGACTGTGAACATCAGCTAGTTGTTGTAAGCCTGTCCGGGACGGTCTGAACCTCAGACTGTTTGCCGGACTGTGAACATCAGCTAGTTGTTGTAAGCCTGTCCCGGTGCTACAGGCCTAGCACTTCAGATTACAAGACCTCATTAAATGTCTATTGATAAAGTCTATATGTGTTTATTGTTGTTTTGCATACGTTCTAATATCCTTTTGCAATAACTTCACATTATTGCGGTCGCTTTGCAAGACGAAAATAAGCTTTCGTAAAAACAATAAAACAAAAATTATAAAAACAAATATACACATATACGCACACACATACATGCGCGCGCGCACACACACACACACATACACACACACACACTCACACACATCCATACAATGAAATACAGACAGACCATCAGACATGTCTTACAATATCTGCCTGGTATTCCGAAGCTAATTCATAACTGAATGTTGTACATTCAATTATCTTTTTAGATAACAATAGTCTACACACATATGGTTGCCTTACATTCTATAGCTGTTCTTGGGTAATTTTGTTGGTAACTTACGGGGTATTTGAGTAGGTCGCTCAGAAAGCAATGGCAAACCACTGAGCGTAATCTTTCCTAGTATATCAATGACAGCTGAAAAATGCTGGTGATGACTGCAACGTCCTGTGAAGGATATGCAACATTTTTTAAAAAACATCCAAAAAATGTAATCATATTTTTCTATCAGCTCAAGTTGATCTTCTTATTAGGATAATTGTTATGTTGAGTTGAGAGTAGAGTTGAGGTGAGCTAAGAACCGACTCGGGACATTCCCATTTACGCTCCGTCCTCTCGTTCAACAGCCAGCGAAGAGTCACACTACTAATCATTCCCACCGCTATCTGATTGAAAGTTCTCCAGGTCTTCCTTCTCAATTTTGAGATTCGACCAGAACCCATGCACATCCCCCGCAATCTCATCCGTTCCATATACGAGTTCTCAGTTTGTTCTCCCACCTTCTCCACCTGGTCCCACATGCGCTCGACCACCTCTCCCTTGTCCATAGGTAATCGGCCTATCATCCTATTTAAATTCCCCCATCAGTCCGCACTTCAGCATGGACAGGGAAAAATATCCTATGCACTTCTTACAATCTGTTACCTCATGAAGCCAGGTGATCCATTCCACACGATACATTCCTTTCTCCACTTTACTAAGCATACACCCATGCAGTCCGTGATGAAGACAGTGTGTGTTGCAGTGGTCTCCTCTAACCAACGGAATGCCGCTGTGACCGCTTCCACCTCTATTCTTATGCTGGAGGTAGTAGCCTCAAATGCCATACTCTCCCTTGTCAAGAATCGTCCATTAGCCTTCGCAATGAAACCCCAACCAATCCGCCTGTTTCTCACTAATGACCCATCAGTATAGATCATTATGTCACCTTGATGTGTATTACTATGGATCAGCTGTTGCACCTCAAACTCTGTGCGGCCCGCTGTCCATTCTCTGCACTCACGACCCAATGTTACTATCACATTGTGCCAGTCCGTCCTGTCTGCCGGTACTTCCACCACTCTTTTTCAATATTGATGGTCTCTAGATCACAAACCTCACGTACATATATTTTCCGCCTATGCCATCCATGACCTGCCTAGTCTTAGTCTATGATCCCTGTCTGCAGCAACTCTCAGGTACCATTTGGCCTATGCTATGTACAACCCTAGAGTTAGGTGCCATCACTGGCATTTTAATTGTGATCTGCATTCATATTATATGCAATTACTGTGCATGTATTGCCTTCATATAAAACACCAAACATGTATTACATTCTTTATCACTAACATTTTGTAATATGTAGTTGTGACATGTTTGATTGAGTTGACAGAGGACCTAGTTAGTAGTGTTCTCTGGAGATATATCTTGAATAATAAATAACAAGATAAAGGATATGATTTAGCACGTTTTGTCTAGAGGTCACGCAAATGAGCTAATCATTCCCGCAATAGCCTTTTTTGGAGAACATTTTTCTTTGGCTCAAACCCCCACTGTGAGACCACTATATATCTACACAGAAATTTATAAAAGAAGTAAAATAGTTCACCCAAGGCCAGAGAAGATCTGAACTATTAGCGCCTGTACAACTGAGGATCCCTCTCACTCAACATAATGTTGCCAGTGTGCTGTTCGTCCGTCACATAGATCTTCTATATATTTTGTCAGTATGACCTATATCAGGTTGTCCCATTTCTTTGGGATTGTAGGATTCAATTATTTGCAGACAAACTCACAATAACTGTACATTACATCTGTTGGACAAGACATCTACATGACAGTTTCTTGACAAAAGTGGGACATACATTCACAAGGAATTGTGTACACCAGCCATTGTACAAGACTTACATCATAAGAGATACTTGACAACATCTATACAAGACTTTTCACAATATGTATAATCAACCACAGCACTTAAGACAGTCACCAGAGACAACACTTGACAGCAACTGTACAAGACATTCTCTTGAGACATGTACTTAAAACACTGATTCATTAAATACACAATTTATTGAGTTGATGGTGAGTCGAGTGATGACCATTGTCTCATCTCCTGTCATGTCAACACTTCAATTATTGCATAGAAAATGCATAAAAATATGTCACACATGCATGTAGAGAAACAAGATACACCACCTCCCCTTTACTCCACTAACTAATAACTAAACATTCCTCCTCCTCTCCTCTCTAATCACCACTACACCATTGACTTTTATCTTTTCTTCTACTGTTAATGAGGGAAAACCAAGATAAGCCATAACCTGGGGCAAGCATAGGGACCTTCTGCTCCACTGGTCTGTTTAATCCTTTTAGCACCTATGATGGGTGTTGGACAAGCTCAGGTTGCAGTTCTCCCCATGATGATTTTCCAAGTCTGACTAATTATCCCCTACTGTCACAGTGTGAAGAAAAGCTACAGCCTTGTCTTTCACTGGTGAGTTGACTGTTCATGAAGTTGAGACTTAGGAATCTGTTCTCCTTTTCCTGTAGAGGAAGATCTAAGATACAAATATGTCCCAGTCTTCTTCCTTCTCCTCAGTCTATCTCATGTACTTTACAAGTCTTCATTCTGAAACACTGTGTGAGCACCAGGCTGGAGATTAACTAAGATAAGTCCTAGCCAAACAATCCATTGTCCCAGTCATTTCACCAGACGTCTTGAATGAGGTTCAACACCATAGACTTGTTGTTTAGTTCTCAGATGACATTTGATTGACTCAAAGATCACTGTCCAGTTCACCACATTTGTAGTGCTTCAGATTGTGTTATGCTCCCATTTGTGCATTCAGCTGTTGAGAGCTGAGAGAAAATTCTTCTTTGATTTTCCTGCATTTTGATAGGGAGTCACTTCTGGATCTAGGACTTCTGTTTAGTTGTCCCAGATGATATATGGAAGCCTCTCCTCCATCCTCCTGTTCTCTGTCAATATACAAAATGGCACAACATCTCTTTACATTTGTTAAAAGATGATGTTATCATACATTAGCATACACAGATGGAGATGGGGATGTTCAGGGAGGATGTTGTACCAAGACACCTCTCCCTAGTTGATGATGTAGTGAATTTCACTGTGATGTACTGTGGTAATCACAAGACTATATGCTGAGACAGGGTAGCTTAACACAATTACAAGCATTTATGTGGTCTAAGTTCCACCATGTTTGAACCACAGTAGACCTGGGCACAAGGAGGACCAGACACAGTACAGCAATCATTGTGACATAGCAACATGGGACAGGCATTGTGAAGGGAAATGGAAAATAGGCATTTACAACTGCAATATGCATTATGTATTAACTAATGGCATTTACCCAATTAGCAGACCAGACATCCATTCCTATGGCTGTGATGTTGGTGCATGAATGTCCTATTCCATATACACTACACAGCAATGCCAGACCTCACCCCCTTCTCAGACAGACCTGACTCACAGGTACATCATCTTTATCATCATCATGTGCTGTTTCCCCACTGAGTAATTTTCATGTCCACTACAGTCGGTAACAGAAGCTCAATTGCATAGCAATGGTTCACATATGCACCAAGCACATATGTGGAAAAACATGTTTAGTCCTTGTAAATTTGCATGAGCCATACATTATATTCAGCCAACTGAGACACAGGTTCACACACCTATGGTTCTCTTAGGAACTAGTTTATATGAACCATCCAACAGTAGAGGTAATAGTGTAATACTTCAGGGAGAAATTGTATTAATTCTCCTGAGCGTAATGTAGCCTCTAGGCATCACATGGACTTAGCAATTCTGGCGTGCCACATACAACCTGTTTACAGATGGATATTGAAGCATCTTTCCTTCCACTAGATGTGAGAGGCTATTTATTAAATCACCAACTCACTCACTCCAACATTCTCAGCGTTTTACAAAGGAACTTGTACATGTTTACATCACTCATTCCAATTCAGACTGCCATATGTTAACTCGCGAGAGCAAAGGTACAGTTGATTTAAGAATAAGTCATCCTAGGCATGAAGAATGCACAAGGGGTTTGGGTTTGCGAATTTGCATGAGTGTACTATACATTCATCAAGCATACGCAACCAGTCACAACAAGGGATTGATATGCACTTGGAGTATACAGCGTGAAAGACATGTCAAGGTTGAAGAAGCAATATTCAGAATTCTGGCGCACAGAAGTTCTGGTTTTCACTTTTCACATTTTATTCATAAAATACTCTTATATTCTTCTCTTTCGTTCACTAGGCACACTACAACATCAAAGTATGTTTTAAAGTGGTACCTGTTATTCCAGAGAACAATATATTATTGAATCTTTAAGGGCATTTTTGCGTCCCCACATCACAAAATAGCTACCGCTCCGGTTGGAATCTTCGCTCAACTAATTGGATATTCAAATGTGGCCCAGTGAATAGTGTGGGCTCATTACTTATTAGCCAATGAAAAAGCAAGCGCATACCGCTGCCTCCCCTAACTCGTTCTGGAACATTCGATCTAATAATAGCCCTTCTATCTGGGATGGTCCCCGTTCAGACTTAAAGTATTTTTATGAATGTGTCGGGCTGGGAATGGGGAATTCTGTTCCATCATGCTACATGGCCCCTCTCTTAAATATTTCATAGGTATGACAGATGATCGCAGAAATCCACAGTTCCCAGATCCCTCAGGTGGTTTGTCAATTACTCCCTGTCTCCCTTTACCCTAATAGAGTAGTACATTTGGAACTAAGTGATTTTTCTCCTTACAAAAAATCTACCCCAATGTGACGAAACGCGATTATCTGTCTTGGGTCGTCAAGATTCCGCACTATTTTGGCGCGTCATCGGGGACTTTCCCAGCTAAGAATAGACTGAGGGAAGCCGATGAAGGACGTACGATCTAGAATATTCTCGAAACACCGAAATTCGAGTAACCCGTGATGCTGGGTTTCGCTCTAAATTCTCGTGCAGAGAGATCTAGAAACTCTAGGCGGGGAATGACGTTTTTCCCGAGGAAGTATCTTTTCTCGAGAAGCACTCGCTTCTAGTGCGCATTGAGTTGGCACGAAGCGGGAATGTGGCTAAATCAGTCATTCACTTACTGTCGTTGCCACAGAAGAGACGCCGGCCTGATTTGAGCCAATTTTGTGGTGCGTCTCCCCTCAACCATTATTCGGCTGACTGTAAGATCAAGGAAGATGAGAAGCCCTTGAAACAGTTCGGAGCTGTCTGGAGGTCTGGTTGTCCAATACAGGAGTTTGCCTGTTGAGGAACCAGTCAACTATAATGTTGTTGGCAGGAAACCACTTCGTGTGACAGAGCGAAGGGTTCAGTTCTTTACTTATCACGCCAGACTCAACCACATCAGGTACCCAATATTGATCCAGCTTATGTTTCTTAATGTACATTGATGATGTTAGGACCGAGTCTAGGGACTCTTTACCTATGTTTAGTTCGATTAACTTAGAACTATAATAACAGCCTTGTATCACTACTGACGTTAGCGACGACTGGTAGATGATTAGGGAGAGGTGAGACCAAAGATCAGACTCGTCATTCTGATTTCTTGCTCTGTTTGACGGGCTGTTCTGTGAGGCCAGCTGACATTTGTGAACCCATGCTGTACTACTCTCCATATAGAGATAATGCTTTGGTTATATGCATAACTAAGTAGCATGACTGAGAGTTGAGTAGTTATTGGTAAGATGCATGTGGACTTATGTTTGGGCCAGTATACTCTCACCGGTCGCTCTTCCTTTTCAGGAGTTTGCCTGTTGAGGAACCAGTCAACTATAATGTTGTTGGCAGGAAACCACTTCGTGTGACAGAGCGAAGGGTTCAGTTCTTTACTTATCACGCCAGACTCAACCACATCAGGTACCCAATTGATTCACCATGAGTG
This sequence comes from Cepaea nemoralis, assembly GCA_014155875.1. Lineage (NCBI taxonomy): Eukaryota > Metazoa > Mollusca > Gastropoda > Stylommatophora > Helicidae > Cepaea > Cepaea nemoralis. The sequence goes on along the minus strand of JACEFZ010026854.1, from coordinate 604,379 downwards.
AAGGTTGCCTCAAGACATACAACCACCCTGAAGGTGCCCGTGTGAGAAGTGTTGGTTTGTGATTGTTCTGATAAATAGACGACACTCTGTTTTGATATGAACAGTTCAGCATGTTGAGTAATCATGCTCAACGACAGGGAACACCGGTCCGTCTAGTTTGACGGGGGTTCTGCCTAAACGCAGAAGTAACTGATCTTCAGACACTTGAAGGGTTCTTTGGACAGCTGTAGTGGCAGGTCTTGAGAAGAACTTCACCAGTTAGTGACTTGTGTCCAGGTAATCCGGTGGAAGGGACTATGGGATTATAGTCCAACCTGAATTGTTGCTGTGAAATAGATGTCTGATTCTATGAATGTACTGTTGCAGTATCAAGATTATCAACTGTGTTCTAGAAGGACTCAGTGACATTTCTGTAGCCATATCTGATTCTACAAGCAGTGTGACTGTAGGAGACCATTGAATTGGTCTGTGACACTTTTCCATTCATGTTCCGGTGCTGTGAAAAAGGGACCATTAAATTGGTCAATACCATAGCGGTTCTGCAGTAAGACTGTGTTCTGATTGATAGACCATTAGCTTGGTCAGTGTTTAAGTTCATCGAAGTGACTAATACTTGGAGCAATTCCAGGCGGATTGTCTCCCAACTGGTATTGTTCGAGAAGTGTATTAACAGTGACTCCGTGGGAGTGATAGAGATGCAGTTGGTCCAGTGAAGTGTGGTCCAGCAGTGACTCTAGTGTTGTGGATCCAAGCTCTGGAGACAGAGTGGTATCCAAGGTTCTGGTCATCTCACTGGAAGGAAGCCGGGTGAGTGGCGGACCGACGGGACGGGACATCTGCATCCAATCTACTTCTCAACTCGATGAAGATACCTACATCTCTGAGTCTATCTCTACTCTATCTTCTATTTGTGTAAATAGATTCTTCTATCAGGATGTTCATTTCAGTTCTATATTCTCAAGGGTAGAATAAACTTTATGTAAGTTGACTTACTCTTTGTATAAGGATTGAGTGTGGTCTCGGACGATGCCTCAGTGTTCATTGTTCCACAGGTGTAGGTAGTTAGTGGGGGTCTAGAATCTGGAGGGGCTTGTAGACGTAATTAACTAATATGAGATCAACCACAGAGGAAAAAGGTGTATCTGCTCATCCAACCCCTGGGGCTAGAATACACGGGAGTGCCAGAGACACCTAGGGTGTGGTTCACTCTCACTACCCAAGGTGAACTCGTCACACCCAACATTGCATCAGTTGATAAATTTGGTGGCAAACGCAAAGACCATGAAGTTAGCCCTGCATTAAGTTCCTTTAAGTCACTGGGAGCATCACGAGTCCTGACTCCACTCATCTGTGAACTGCCCTTCTATTTACTTCTGACAGTGTTCCACTGCTGACATCCTTGCTATATTTCCTGTTGTGATAAATGATCTCTCTGAGTCACACCATTTCGTAATGTATGAATGGACCATAGAGATTCATTATGTGAAGTAATGGCTTTGCAATTAAGCCAACTTCTAGATGACGTTTAGAGAGAATGGTTGCATTCCATGTATCTCTCAACCTTTCACCTTATCAGAACTTCATTCTTCCCATCGCCACTGGAGAATGATAATCCTGTGAGAGTGTATTTAACTGAACACTTTCTCCAACAGTAATCTTGGCATTTGAAACTGGGTTAAAATTTTTGATCATCACCGGAGCAAAGACAATCACTTCCGGGTGAACTGTATAGCAGCCGCTGCAAAACTTGTTAAGACTAAGATCTACTAGTGCAGATTTGGTTAGCGTTGGACACAGGGTCTACCTTTCCAATAAGCCTCTTGTGTTTGCAGATAGTAGCAATTTCCCATTATATTTCCTTTGACTTATTTCTGTAGTCTTACCATAGATTTAGAGGTGCTTGTCGGTTGAGATTCTCTCATTCCGTTATGCCTCTATTTTGATTTGTTGTGAGAAGTGACAGCATTTTCTCTCCTTAGTTGCTCTATTTTCTAACGTAGCAACTGAATTTGTAGATGCAGCCAGACTGTGACATCTACTACGACTAATATAGAAGTCCAGGTGGAGGTTCCAACTAGTTGTCTTCAGCCATGCTTTAGCGAAATGCTTTTGAGTGGCTGGGGTATCCGTTCTTTCTCTCCCACATGAGCAAACGTTTACTATTTTGGCGAATAAGGCGTTTCTTCTCAGCCATAGAGAAGTCCGTCATTATCACAGCCACCTTTGAAGGGGTGTGATTATGTGGGTATAGCTTCATAGATCCCAATATTGACTGGAATTTTTAGAAGCCATTTTACTGACTTTGAGGATAGGACTGGCCAGGTCTTGTGAATACACCTCGCATCTCAGTAATAATATAAGATCCCACTGCTCAATGCATTGAACTTATTGTGTAAAGAGTCGTCTGCTGGTTGCAGGGATCTTTACCTTGAAAGGCGTCAGCTGTTTGAAACTGATCTTTCGTTAGTCCACTTTCGCAGACATTGTGTATAGAGTGTCAACTGCTGGAGTTGCAATGATCTCTACCATATAAGAGTTAACTGTTTAAAAACAGCAATCCTTATTAGTCCATTCCATCACAGACTTTGCTCTCGTCTAGAACCGAGCTACATTCCTACCATTTTCCCAGGCAGAAAAGTCTTCCCATTGAGAATGAAAAAGGAGAAAGACATCAGTTTTTCCAACTTTGTCCTTCCTTTAATCTCCACCATTCCAGGCAGAAATGCTTTCTCAACTGAGGATGTATTGACGGCCGACATCGGAGACGGATCCTGTTCTATCTCTTCATGGAATTTTTCAGGTTGTCCACGTTATGCTCCTAGTCGTATGATACGCCAATGACATCAGGTTGGTTATCTAGAGACATACTTCACTTCGTTTCTACTACATACATCGTTTCCTAGACACATACTTTGTGTACGCGCTCCACTTCCATATAAATGGCTAGGGGTCTAGTTATTTTGATGGCCTTCCTGGAGATTCAATTAGTTACTTCCTGGTGACATGGATCCTAGTACACCAGTGAGATTACACCATCGAACAATAGACTAATGTCTTATAGACACCAGACTGGTCAGTTTTGTATGACCGCCCATGACATCAGGTAGAATTTTCCCTTCATCTCGTCCATCACGTATCAAGTACGCTTAATAATACCACTACGTTAAGAATGGCGAGTGACTGAGTTGATAAGGATATTTCTCCTGGAGATTTAAATTGCGCTCACTTTCTCAGCAGCTTGATCAGGCCTACCGACAAGATTACACAACTGAAGAATAAATCCAACGTCGAATCGACACTGGACAATAGCCGGTACGAATACTGACTATCACCGAGAGTGTGTTGATGTGGTGTCTTTATGGGTGCCCTATGAATTTAACCATCAGTGCTCACCATCTTAACCCTCAGTATTGCAAGCATGTTATGGGGAGAAGAGAATATAAGGAGTTGTTATCTTATGTGATGTGGTGACATTAAAAATGTTGTATTTACAACAATATTCCCCCTCTCTCACCCATGCCAGCAATTAATTTTTGGAGATGGAGTAGGCCCCATATTCATTTACTGGATCAAGTGTCCTAATTTCAGGGACAAAAATGAATTTCCCCCTGTAATAGCTGTCTCAGTTATATTAAATAATTTGTGTTCTCTGGTGTTTCAGGTACCTTAATTTTTGGATACATATATTGAATAACCAGCATGCACAAAATTATACAACAATATTGACAAGCTAATAAATCATTTCATACTGAGGACCTAAATATCATGGATACAGCATTTATGTTGACCCATAAGATATTTATACACCATCTTCAGTCTGCTACATTGAATTCCTAACTGATATATTAAAACAGTGATACATGCAATATTATCAATATTAATGAAATCAAACCTTCTAGAGATTTACTGTGGTTTTACATGTCTGGACAGTTGCCCTCATATAAGAGACAGGGTCCATTAAACAACACCATAAAAACTCCAAGAATTGGTCTGATTTGCGAGAGGTCACCCCGGATTTTAATACCAACATAGAGATCCCAAAAGTCAGTCCTATGCAGGGTATACCCAAAGTTTGTATCCTGTCATCAGGGCACAGGTATGTGAGTCCCTAGCAGGTTATTACCAGGGTTTACATCCGTGTCGAGTATTAGGGTTTTCCCAGGGTTTATAGCCCGGAAAGAGCCTACCCAGTTATGTGAACAGGTTTTCCCAGGGTTTATATCCCGGAAAGAGCCTACCCAGTTATGTGACATGTTTGATTGAGTTGACAGAGGACCTAGTTAGTAGTGTTCTCTTGAGATATATCTTGAATAATAAATAACAAGATAAAGGATATGATTTAGCACGTTTTGTCTAGAGGTCACTTAAATGAGCTAATCATTCCCGCAATAGCCTTTTTTGGAGAACATTTTTCTTTGGCTCAAACCCCCACTGTGAGACCACTATGTATCTACACAGAAATTTATAAAAGAAGTAAAATAGTTCACCCAAGGCCAGAAAAGATCTGAACTATTAGCGCCTGTACAACTGAGGATCCCTCTCACTCAACATAATGTTGCCAGTGTGCTGTTCGTCCGTCACAGAGAACTTCTCCTACAGAATTTGTCAGTATGACCTATATCAGGTTGTCCCATCATTTCTTTGGGATTAGTAGGATTCAATTCTTTGTAGGCAAACTCAACAATAACTGTACATTACATCTGTTGGACAAGACATCTACATGACAGTTTCTTGACAAAAGTGGGACATACATTCACAAGGAATTGTGTACACCAGCCATTGTACAAGACTTACATCATAAGAGATACTTGACAACATCTATACAAGACTTTTCACAATATGTATAATCAACCACAGCACTTAAGACAGTCACCAGAGACAAAACTTGACAGCAACTGTACAAGACATTCTCTTGAGACATGTACTTAAAACACTGATTCATTAAATACACAATTTATTGAGTTGATGGTGAGTCGAGTGATGACCATTGTCTCATCTCCTGTCATGTCAACACTTCAATTATTGCATAGAAAATGCATAAAAATATGTCACACATGCATGTAGAGAAACAAGATACACCACCTCCCCTTTACTCCACCAACTAATAACTAAACTTTCCTCCTCCTCTCCTCTCTAATCACCACTACACCATTGACTTTTATCTTTTCTTCTACTGTTAATGAGGGAAAACCAAGATAAGCCATAACCTAGGGCAAGCATAGGGACGTTCTGCTCCACTGGTCTGTTTAATCCTTTTAGCACCTATGATGGGTGTTGGACAGCTCAGGTTGCAGTTTTCCCCCATGATGATTTTCCAAGTCTGACTAATTATCCCCTACTGTCACAGTGTGAAGAAAAGCTACCGCCTTGTCTTTCACTGGTAAGTTGACTGTTCATGAAGTTGAGACTTAGGAATCTGTTCTCCTTTTCCTGTAGAGGAAGATCTAAGATACAAATATTTCCCAGTCTTCTTCCTTCTCCTCAGTCTATCTCATGTACTTTGTCTTCATTCTGAAACACTGTGTGAGCACCAGGCTGGAGATTAAATAAGATAAGTCCTAGCCAAACAATCCATTGTCCCAGTCATTTCACCAGACGTCTTGAATGAGGTTCACCACCATAGACTTGTTGTTTAGTTCTCAGATGACATTTGATTGACTCAAAGATCACTGTCCAGTTCACCACATTTGTAGTGCTTCAGATTGTGTTATGCTCCCATTTGTGCATTCAGCTGTTGAGAGCTGAGAGAAAATTCTTCTTTGATTTTCCTGCATTTTGATAGGGAGTCACTTCTGGATCTAGGACTTCTGTTTAGTTTTACCAGATGATATATTGTTCTCTGTTGATATACAAAATGGCACAACATCTCTTTACATATCTTTTTTGTTCTCTGTTGATATACAAAATGGCACAACATCTCTTTACATTTGTTAAAAGATGATGTTATCATACATTAGCATACACAGATTGGAGATGGGGATGTTCAGGGAGGATGTTGACCAAAGACATCTCTCCTGGTTGATGATGTAGTGAATTTCACTGTGATGTACTGTGATAATCACAAGACTATATGCTGAGACAGGGTAGCTTAACACAATTACAAGCATTTATGTGGTCTAAGTTTCACCATGTTTGAACCACAGTAGACCTGGGCACAAGGAGGACCAGACACAGTACAGCGATCATTGTGACATAGCAACATGGGACAGGCATTGTGAAGGGAAATGGAAAATAGGCATTTACAACTGCAATATGCATTATGTATTAACTAATGGCATTTACCCAATTAGCAGACCAGACATCCATTCCTATGGCTGTGATGTTGGTGCATGAATGTCCTATTCCATATTCACACAGCAATGACAGACCTCACCCCTTTCAGACCAGACTTGGCTCACAGGTACATCATCATCATCATGTGCTGTTTCCCCACTGAGTAATTTTCATGTCTACTACAGTAGGTAACAGAAGCTCAATTGCATACCAATTGTTCTCATATGCACCCAAGCACATATGGAGAAAAAGCATGTTTAGTCCTTGTAAATTTGCATGAGCCATACATTATATTTAGCCAACTGAGACACAGGTTCACACACCTCTGGTTCTCTTAGGAACTAGTTTATATGAACCATCCAACAGTAGAGGTAATAGCGTAATACTTCAGGGAGAAATTGTATTAATTCTCCTGAGAGTAATGTAGCCTCTAGGCATCACATGGACTTAGCAATTCTGGCATGCCACATACAACCTGTTTACAGATGGATATTGAAGCATCTTTCCTTCCACTAGATGTGAGAGGCTATTTATTAAATCACCAGCTCACTCACTTCAACATTCTCAGCGTTTTACAAAGGAACTTGTACATGTTTACATCACTCATTCCAATTCAGACTGCCATATGTTAACTCGCGAGAGCAAAGGTACAGTTGATTTAAGAATAAGTCATCCTAGGCATGAAGAATGCACAAGGGGTTTGGGTTTGCGAATTTGCATGAGTGTACTATACATTCATCAAGCATACGCAACCAGTCACCAACAGGGATTGATATGCACTTGGAGTATACAGCGTGAAAGGCATGTCAAGGTTGAAGAAGCAATATTCAGGATTCTGGCGCACAGAAGTTCTGGTTTTCACTTTTCACATTTTATTCATAAATTACTCTTATATTCTTCTCTTTCGTTCACTAGGCACACTACAACATCAAAGTATGTTTTAAAGTGGTACCTGTTATTCCAGAGAACAATATATTATTGAATCTTTAAGGGCAATTTTGCGTCCCCACATCACAAAATAGCTACCGCTCCGGTTGGAATCTTCGCTCAACTAATTGGATATTCAAATGTGGCCCAGTGAATAGTGTGGGCTCATTACTTATTAGCCAATGAAAAAGCAAGCGCATACCGCTGCCTCCCCTAACTCGTTCTGGAGCATTCGATCTAATAATGGCCCTTCTATCTGGGATGGTCCCCGTTCAGACTTAACGTATTTTTATCAATGTGTCGGGCTTGGAATGGGGAATTCTGTTCCATCATGCTACATGGCCCCTCTCTTAAATATTTCATAGGTATGACAGATGATCGCAGAAATCCACAGTTCCCAGATCCCTCAGGTGGTTTGTCAATTACTCCCTGTCTCCCTTTACCATACTAGAGTAGTACATTTGGAACTAAGTGATTTTTCTCCTTAAAAAAATCTACCCCAACATTGCATCAGTTGATAAATTTGGTGGCAAACGCAAAGACCATGAAGTTAGCCCTGCATTAAGTTCCTTTAAGTCACTGGGAGCATCAAGAGTCCTGACTCCACTCATCTGTGGACTGCCCTTCTATTTACCTCTGACAGTGTTCCACTGCTGACATCCTTGCTATATTTCCTGTTGTGATAAATGATCTCTCTGAGTCACACCATTTCGTAATGTATGAATGGACCATAGAGATTCATTATGTGAAGTAATGGCTTTGCAATTAAGCCAACTTCTATATGACGTTTAGAGAGAATGGTTGCATTCCATGTATCTCTCAACCTTTCACCTTATCAGAACTTCATTCTTCCCTTCGCCACTGGAGAATGATAATCCTGTGAGAGTGTATTTAACTGAACACTTTCTCCAACAGTAATCTTGGCATTTGAAACTGGGTTAAAATTTTTGATCATCACCGGAGCAAAGACAATCACTTCCGGGTGAACTGTATAGCAGCCGCTGCAAAACTTGTTAAGACTAAGATCTACTAGTGCAGATTTGGTTAGCGTTGGACACAGGGTCTACCTTTCCAATAAGCCTCTTGTGTTTGCAGATAGTAGCAATTTCCCATTATATTTCCTTTGACTTATTTCTGTAGTCTTACCATAGATTTAGAGGTGCTTGTCGGTTGAGATTCTCTCATTCCGTTATGCCTCTATTTTGATTTGTTGTGAGAAGTGACAGCATTTTCTCTCCTTAGTTGCTCTATTTTCTAACGTAGCAACTGAATTTGTAGATGCAGCCAGACTGTGACATCTACTACGACTAATATAGAAGTCCAGGTGGAGGTTCCAACTAGTTGTCTTCAGCCATGCTTAAGCGAAATGCTTTTGAGTGGCTGGGGTATCCGTTCTTTCTCTCCCACATGAGCAAACGTTTACTATTTTGGCGAATAAGGCGTTTCTTCTCAGCCATAGAGAAGTCCGTCATTATCACAGCCACCTTTGAAGGGGTGTGATTATGTGGGTATAGATTCATAGATCCCAATATTGACTGGAATTTTTAGAAGCCATTTTACTGACTTTGAGGATAGGACTGGCCAGGTCTTGTGAATACACCTCGCATCTCAGTAATAATATAAGATCCCACTGCTCAATGCATTGAACTTATTGTGTAAAGAGTCGTCTGCTGGTTGCAGGGATCTTTACCTTGAAAGGCGTCAGCTGTTTGAAACTGATCTTTCGTTAGTCCACTTTCGCAGACATTGTGTATAGAGTGTCAACTGCTGGAGTTGCAATGATCTCTACCATATAAGAGTTAACTGTTTAAAAACAGCAATCCTTATTAGTCCATTCCATCACAGACTTTGCTCTCGTCTAGAACCGAGCTACATTCCTACCATTTTCCCAGGCAGAAAAGTCTTCCCATTGAGAATGAAAAAGGAGAAAGACATCAGTTTTTCCAACTTTGTCCTTCCTTTAATCTTCACCATTCCAGGCAGAAATGCTTTCTCAACTGAGGATGTATTGACGGCCGACATCGGAGACGGATCCTGTTCTATCTCTTCATTGAATTTTTCAGGTTGTCCACGTTATGCTCCTAGTCGTATGATACGCCAATGACATCAGGTTGGTTATCCATCGTTTCCTAGACACATACTTTGCGTACGCGCTCCACTTCCATATAAATGGCTAGGGGTCCAGTTATTTTGATGGCTTTCCTGGAGATTCAATTAGTTACTTCCTGATGACATGGATCCTAGTACACCAGTGAGATTACACCATCGAACAATAGACTAATGTCTTATAGACACCAGACTGTGGTCAGTTTTGTATGACCGCCCATGACATCAGGTAGAATTTTCCCTTCATCTCGTCCATCACGTATCAAGTACGCTTAATAATACCACTACTTCAAGAATGGCGAGTGACTGAGTTGATAAGGATATTTCTCCTGGAGATTTCAATTGTGCTCACTTTCTCAGCAGCTTGATCAGGCCTACCGACAAGATTACACAACTGAAGAATAAATCCAACGTCGATTCGACACTGGACAATAGCCGGTACGAATACTGACTATCACCGAGAGTGTGTTGATGTGGTGTCTTTATGGGTGCCCTATGAATTTAACCATCAGTGCTCACCATCTTAACCCTCAGTATTGCAAGCATGTTATGGGGAGAAGAGAATATAAGGAGTTGTTATCTTATGTGATGTGGTGACATTAAAAATGTTGTATTTACAACAATATTCCCCCTCTCTCACCCATGCCAGCAATTAATTTTTGGAGATGGAGTAGGCCCCATATTCATTTACTGGATCAAGTGTCCTAATTTCAGGGACAAAAATGAATTTCCCCCTGTAATAGCTGTCTCAGTTATATTAAATAATTTGTGTTCTCTGGTGTTTCAGGTACCTTAATTTTTGGATACATATATTGAATAACCAGCATGCACAAAATTATACAACAATATTGACAAGCTAATAAATCATTTCATACTGAGAACCTAAATATCATGGATACAGCATTTATGTTGACCCATAAGATATTTATACACCATCTTCAGTCTGCTACATTGAATTCCTAACTGATATATTAAAACAGTGATACATGCAATATTATCAATATTAATGAAATCAAACCTTCTAGAGATTTACTGTGGTTTTACATGTCTGGACAGTTGCCCTCATATAAGAGACAGGGTCCATTAAACAACACCATAAAAACTCCAAGAATTGGTCTGATTTGCGAGAGGTCACCCCGGATTTTAATACCAACATAGAGATCCCAAAAGTGAGTCCTATGCAGGGTATACCCAAAGTTTGTATCCTGTCATCAGGGCACAGGTATGTGAGCCCCTAGCAGGTTATTACCAGGGTTTACATCCGAGTCGAGTATTAGGGTTTTCCCAGGGTTTATAGCCCGGAAAGAGCCTACCCAGTTAACGTGACCAGGTTTTCCCAGGGTTTATATCCCGGAAAGAGCCTACCCAGTTATGTGACATGTTTGATTGAGTTGACAGAGGACCTAGTTAGTAGTGTTCTCTGGAGATATATCTTGAATAATAAATAACAAGATAAAGGATATGATTTAGCACGTTTTGTCTAGAGGTCACTCAAATGAGCTAATCATTCCCGCAATAGCCTTTTTTGGAGAACATTTTTCTTTGGCTCAAACCGCCACTGTGAGACCACTATGTATCTACACAGAAATTTATAAAAGAAGTAAAATAGTTCACCCAAGGCCAGAAAAGATCTGAACTATTAGCGCCTGTACAACTGAGGATTTCTCTCACTCAACATAATGTTGCCAGTGTGCTGTTCGTCCGTCACATAGAACTTCTCGTACAGATTTTGTCAGTATGACCTATATCAGGTTGTCCCATTTCTTTGGGATTGTAGGATTCAATTATTTGTAGGCAAACTCAACAATAACTGTACATTACATCTGTTGGACAAGACATCTACATGACAGTTTCTTGACAAAAGTGGGACATACATTCACAAGGAATTGTGTACACCAGCCATTGTACAAGACTTACATCATAAGAGATACTTGACAACATCTATACAAGACTTTTCACAATATGTATAATCAACCACAGCACTTAAGACAGTCACCAGAGACAAAACTTGACAGCAACTGTACAAGACATTCTCTTGAGACATGCACTTAAAACACTGATTCATTAAATACACAATTTATTGAGTTGATGGTGAGTCGAGTGATGACCATTGTCTCATCTCCTGTCATGTCAACACTTCAATTATTGCATAGAAAATGCATAAAAATATGTCACACATGCATGTAGAGAAACAAGATACACCACCTCCCCTTTACTCCACCAACTAATAACTAAACATTCCTCCTCCCTGTCTCTTATACACATCTCCTCCTCTCCTCTCTAATCACCACTACACCATTGACTTTTATCTTTTCTTCTACTGTTAATGAGGGAAAACCAAGATAAGCCATAACCTGGGGCAAGCATAGGGACGTTCTGCTCCACTGGTCTGTTTAATCCTTTTAGCACCTATGATGGGTGTAGGACAGCTCAGGTTGCAGTTTTCCCCCATGATGATTTTCCAAGTCTGACTAATTATCCCCTACTGTCACAGTGTGAAGAAAAGCTACCGCCTTGTCTTTCACTGGTGAGTTGACTGTTCATGAAGTTGAGACTTAGGAATCTGTTCTCCTTTTCCTGTAAAGGAAGATCTAAGATACAAATATGTCCCAGTCTTCTTCCTTCTCCTCAGTCTATCTCATGTACTTTACAAGTCTTCATTCTGAAACACTGTGTGAGCACCAGGCTGGAGATTAACTAAGATAAGTCCTAGCCAAACAATCCATTGTCCCAGTCATTTCACCAGACGTCTTGAATGAGGTTCACCACCATAGACTTGTTGTTTAGTTCTCAGATGACATTTGATAGACTCAAAGATCACTGTCCAGTTCACCACATTTGTAGTGCTTCAGATTGTGTTATGCTCCCATTTGTGCATTCAGCTGTTGAGAGCTGAGAGAAAATTCTTCTTTGATTTTCCTGCATTTTGATAGGGAGTCACTTCTAGATCTAGGACTTCTGTTTAGTTGTCACAGATGATATATGGAAGGCTTCTCCGCCATCTTTTTTGTTCTCTGTTGATATACAAAATGGCACAACATCTCTTTACATTTGTTAAAAGATGATGTTATCATACATTAGCATACACAGATTGGAGATGGGGATGTTCAGGGAGGATGTTGACCAAAGACACCTCTCCTGGTTGATGATGTAGTGAATTTCACTGTGATGTACTGTGGTAATCACAAGACTATATGCTGAGACAGGGTAGCTTAACACAATTACAAGCATTTATGTGGTCTAAGTTCCACCATGTTTGAACCACAGTAGACCTGGGCACAAGGAGGACCAGACACAGTACAGCAATCATTGTGATATAGCAACATGGGACAGGCATTGTGAAGGGAAATGGAAAATAGGCATTTACAACTGCAATATGCATTATGTATTAACTAATGGCATTTACCCAATTAGCAGACCAGACATCCATTCCTATGGCTGTGATGTTGGTGCATGACTGTCCTATTCCATATTCACACAGCAATGCCAGACCTCACCCCTTTCAGATCAAACTTGGCTCACAGGTACATCATCATCATCATGTGCTGTTTCCCCACTGAGTAATTTTCATGTCTACTACAGTAGGTAACAGAAGCTCAATTGCATACCAATTGTTCTCATATGCACCCAAGCACATATGGAGAAAAACATGTTTAGTCCTTGTAAATATGCATGAGCCATACATTATATTCAGCCAACTGAGACACAGGTTCACACACCTCTGGTTCTCTTAGGAACTAGTTTATATGAACCATCCAACAGTAGAGGTAATAGTGTAATACTTCAGGGAGAAATTGTATTAATTCTCCTGAGCGTAATGTAGCCTCTAGGCATCACATGGACTTAGCAATTCTGGCGTGCCACATACAACCTGTTTACAGATGGATATTGAAGCATCTTTCCTTCCACTAGATGTGAGAGGCTATTTATTAAATCACCAGCTCACTCACTCCAACATTCTCAGCGTTTTACAAAGGAACTTGTACATGTTTACATCACTCATTCCAATTCAGACTGCCATATGTTAACTCGCGAGAGCAAAGGTACAGTTGATTTAAGAATAAGTCATCCTAGGCATGAAGAATGCACAAGGGGTTTGGGTTTGCGAATTTGCATGAGTGTACTATACATTCATCAAGCATACGCAACCAGTCACCACCAGGGATTGATATGCACTTGGAGTATACAGCGTGAAAGACATGTCAAGTTTGATGAAGCAATATTCAGAATTCTGGCGCACAGAAGTTCTGGTTTTCACTTTTCACATTTTATTCATAAAATACTCTTATATTCTTCTCTTTCGTTCACTAGGCACACTACAACATCAAAGTATGTTTTAAAGTGGTACCTGTTATTCCAGAGAACAATATATTATTGAATCTTTAAGGGCATTTTTGCGTCCCCACATCACAAAATAGCTACCGCTCCGGGTGGAATCTTCGCTCAACTAATTGGATATTCAAATGTGGCCCAGTGAATAGTGTGGGTTCATTACTTATTAGCCAATGAAAAAGCAAGCGCATACCGCTGCCTCCCCTAACTCGTTCTGGAACATTCGATCTAATAATGGCCCTTCTATCTGAGATGGTCCCCGTTCAGACTTAAAGTATTTTTATGAATGTGTCGGGCTGGGAATGGGGAATTCTGTTCCATCATGCTACAGTAGTCAATACAAAAAACCTTCTTTGTGAGGACTTCCTAGAATGCGATATGCCCGGGCAGTCAAGTTTAAGGGTCCCACAGTAATCTGCCGTCATGTGCTCATCCCAAATTCCCTAATATCTGTCTTCCGTTGTTTTTATATCTTGGTGAAATCTTTCACATTGCTCCTAACTAAAGTCCCCAAGATCCTCGGGTAAGCATTGTAAATGGCTATGGAGGTAGTGCAATTTTATGCTCATATTGCAGCCTAGCTGACAAAAACCCGTAAGCAATATTTTTAAACTAATACAGAATAATTGTCTGCTTTAAATTTATCCAGAAAGTTTTGCACAACTAAACCAATGATGACCAGACAGTGAACTCTGTTATCTTCATCGAATCAATAAAATGTCGATCGTTTTATAAACTTTTTAATGTGAGGTCCATCAAAAATTCCAGCCTTAAGTTTGTCTATGCTAAATTCTGGAAACTTTCTGCATAAATAATTAAAACAGGTACCATCTTTGTTCTGTGCTTCAACAAATTGCTTCATCAAGCCATCTTTACATGTAATGGTGGCAGTATAACTCTTTTTCGATCAATGCAAGACTTGTTGACAATATGGTCTTCTCCAAATCCAAATTCATCCTTCAACGGTCACTATTTCTTTGTCCAAAATGTATCTTTTGCCCTGTTATCCCACAAACATATAACGTATGGATATTTGGTGAATTCCGTTTGCTGGCCTAGAAAGATGTTCATAATGTTTTTTAGATATATGCAAACCATCCAGTTATATTCTATATAATTATATTTTTCCAGAACTGTACTAATTGTAGCATACTCCTCCTTCATTGTAGTAGAATGAGCAATTGCACTTGGGCCATATGTTTTACCATAGTGGAAGAGAACACCTTTCAATCTTCTTTTAGAGCTGTCAATGACAAGTCGCCACTCGTCTGGTGTATAACTTACAACCATTTCGTTTAAAGACCTCCTACATTAATACAAAACAAACGTTGCTCTCTGCTGCGATAAAATGTAATGTTTGTTTCAGCAGTCAGTAATTCTTTCTTTCTTTCAATCTTAAAGCAAAAATTCTGAAGATTCTTTGGGGAGATATAGATTTCGGATTAGACCATTCAGTTCACGCTGGTCGAAGCTTTGAGTAGCTGGAAAATCATCGTCGAAATCATCATCACTACACTAGTTCCACATGCCACTGTTATCTCATCTTCTAGCAAGGAATCCGAAATCTGACTGAAAGTTGGAATTGGTATGTCAATCTCCGTGTGGAACAGGTCTTCTAGCAGAATCTAAATCTGGATATTTCTATTGTTTGGTGATTTTGTAACCCCATCAATTCAATTAATATTGACAACACAGAAATTACAATCATTACAGTGGTTCTTTAGCTCTCTCTCTAAACCATTGGAATTCAAAATCTTGAAAGGGACTCGATACAAATAGTTTCTTATCCAGGGCCTTGTACAGAAAATACTATAATAATATTAATTAAATGCATAAAGGCATGAATCTAAAAAACTATCCCTGCTACAGACAATTAAATGTGATATTTGGATTTAGCAGGCTTCCATTTATTCAAAATCAGGCGTAAAATGTTTGGCACCAAAAAAGAAATAAATAAAAAAAACAAAAAAAAAAAAATCAAAGAAAACAATATTTCTTGGTAGGGTTGTGTAATGTAACACACAATTTCTAATGAAAGATCCTATGACCGCTGTGTAGTCGCTGCAACAGTTGAAAGATCGTTATTACAACTGATTCTTCTTCTGTGCAAACGACTTCGCATGACCATAGGTCCATGATCTGGTACCTTAACAGTTGGTCCATCGTCTCATGCATCCATTGTAATATGTAGGCCTCCACACACTGGTTGCTCAGACAAACATATATTTCTCTATAAACCACACGGCGCAGATCGTAGATTTCCTATTGTAATGAATTCTCTTTCTGACTAACACACACTCTTGCATGTAGTGGAGTTGAATGCGACAATTTATCACAAGTATCCTGGTGAACCAATGAGATGGCAGAACATGACCGCCTACGCTTATCGGCATGGCACATGATGATGGATGGATGTCTCCTTCAAAATAGTCGCTAATCTGCTCTAATGTGCTGAAGTAGCAAAGATGTGCCTCAATTCATTGTTTAAAGTGTGTATCACTTCATGCGGCGGTATTGTTGAGCATGAAATAAACGTGCAACACAGCCTCCCTCCCTAGCGGCAGACAGTGCGGAGATACCCTGTTGCTGAGTCAGGTGTAGTGTTGAAGACAAATAGTCAATGAGATGGTCTATATTCCTCACTCTCGTGGAGTGACTCAGGAGGTCGTGCACGTGTCCTGTTGGACCCCTTATGTCGTCATTTAAAAACTTGATTTTATTTTTCCCCTTGCTTTTCTTAATTCATTAAACCTTGAACAACTAGTGGGCTGAAAATGTGCAACCTCTGTGGCACATTATTATTAAATTATAATCATTTCTCAATCAGCGCCTTTGCAGCTAATGGCACTTTCTGATTCCTTGTAGGAACGGCAACTGTAAAAGTGCTAAATTGCGAGTAGATTATCACAATTTACAATATCTTCTCTAGCACGTGAGTTTCATCCATCAATATTTAAATGGCCTTGATGCAAGTATATGTCATAACGGACCAGGAAGAAAAATGTGATGCTTTGCATGATCAGCCCTACTACACCACATAGTTTAGTCGACTAGTTTAGTCGACAGATCAACACCGTTATGACATATACTGTCATAACGGTGTTGATCCGTCGACTAATCTAGTCGACTACACGACATGCAGAATATCAACATATTCTTTCAAGCCAATCCAGCAGCACGTGACGACAGCATACCGTACAGGCCTTGATGACAAACACTGTGTACAGATAATTCATTTTTGGTGTATCTAGTATCATTAGCTGCATCATGTCCAATTAAACACAACAATTAAATTCCACAATGACGACAGTCAGACTGTTGCATTGTCTTCTTGGTTTGTGTTGGGAGATCCTTTCTTTCTGGTTTTCCTGGCGACTTTTAAACATCTGTTTCCTGTGTATAACTCCCTCTTGTAGCTTTAATAAATCCACATTCAAATTATTGAGGCACAGTCTTTACTGGGAATTCCGTGTCTAACAAGAGTTTCTATGGCTCTAACAATGGTTGGACTTTCAGCACTTTCAATAATCCAAGTTCGGGAGAAATTAATGTTACAGTAATAACGATGTCACCATCTTAACCTGTTAAGCATGGTCTCCAGCTCGGTACCATACTTATCCGCATCTTGCGGTTTCTAACGGCATGCAGCAGGTCGTGTACTTATACCATTCTGTGCCACCACTGACGACAGTCAAGAATTTTCTCTCGTATCTACCCCTATTGTTTCCCACAAATCTTCTGTTGCAGATGTTGAGCCATAGGCTCTTAATATTATTTAATTTTGGCATGCTTTTGGCCACTCTCGTCATGAAAGTTTTGAATTATGTGACATGATTAATTTCTTCATTATTGTTTGTAATCCATGGTTGTCGTATAATTTTGCTTACTGACATTTTTTAAGTTCAGAAAACGAGTTTTATTTTTTAACTGTATCGTTTGATAAACTGGATTATCTTAAACTCATTCCTGTACACTGCAACTGTTATCTACTGCCTGTAGTACCTTGCGGTGTAGAGCAGTGGGGGTGGGGGGGGGGGGTGTCTTGAGCCTGAGGAATTAACGCCACCAACTGTGCAGGTTACGATTGTTGTTTGTTTCCCCGACAGAAAAGAATCCACACCTTACCGAGGATTCGAACACGAAAGAAACCTCCCGAAATAAACCTCCGCATTATAGCCACTCGATCAATCGCTCATTCCTGTACACTGAAAGCTTTAAATTCATCCATCCATCATGTGCCATGCTGGTAAGCGTGGGCAGTCATGTTCTGCCATCTCACTCGATCACCAGAGTCGTGGATCAGCTCCGTGTTCCTGTCTCGACCATGCCACGTGGCCAAAGCCATCCAGGTATTTACTTCTCGGTGTTCGCCTTGGTCTCTTCCCTTCGATCGTACCCGTTGTCACCAAGTCATTTCTTCTTATAACATGCCCAAACAATTGTGACTGTCTACGTCTAAGGGCTCTAATAAGTTTACTATCTTCATTTGTTTCTTGAAGGACTTGCTCATTGGTTTTTCTGTCTGACCATGATATTGTTTGCATTTTCCTCAGAAACCACATTTCCACAGCCATCAGTTTCACATCCATACAAAAGTATAGGTTATATGTAGCACCTCAACACTCTTTTTCTCGTTTCATTTGATATTTTTTATTGGTCAGTATGTCTTTCATCTTGCAAAAGGCCACCTTCGCAATGGCAATTCTTGTTCTAATCTCTTCAAGGCATCTCCCATCAGATGTTATGACTGTGCCAAGATAACAGTATCGATTCACTTGTTTAAGAATATTTCCATCTACTCGTATATCACATTGTGGTATTTCCTTCTTCCCAGTGACGACCATAATCTGTGTCTTCTTAATATTCAGTTCTACCCCTAGTTAGCTTTAAATACCCAGGCAATAATCCGTTTGAGACAGGACTGGGTGATTGAGCAATGAGGCAAACAAGCCCTGTTCCTTGTGCTTAGCAGCAATAGTCTTCAGCATTTCTAGGTCTCATATTCATTTAATGCCGGCTCCCTGGCCGAGGAGTTAGCAGCTTTCTCCGTAACCCCGAATACTCTCGTGGTTGACGTGAGTGCACGAGAATTGGAAGCGGTTCGAGTCGCACCAGTGACTTATGATAGTATGGAGCCGGTCGCTCAGAAAGATGTGGCTTGCTGATGAGCGTAATCTAGCCTAGGAATCAACATTACAGCTGAAAGATGCTGAGGTTGACCGCAATATCCTGAAACAGGATGGAAACGCGGAAAAAACAAAACATATTCATTTAATAATAGTCTTCTCTGCATGATACACATATGACAGAAACGGATGAAATGTCAGACTTTGATACATACTACGTGCTTCAATTACCTGCTATATAAAAGATATGTTAGGCAATGCTGATTTCCCAATGGCGTTATTCAAAGAACATCACACTGCACTGGCCTTCCTAGAGCTCACCACTGTATTGGTCTGTTCACATCACCCAGTTATTATCTGCTGTCATTTTATATCATGCCTGTCGTGTCCTCCTTTACAGTGTCGTCCCTGGAGTGAAGAGAGTCGACACTCACATTCTAATATTTTTTTCCTTTTTAATATTCTGGAGAATCCACCAGCTTCCGTCCAACACACTCCATCAGCCTATGGACACCTTTTCCTATCCCTCTCTCTCACTGTCGTACTATGCCCCCTCTCATACTTCCCCAACGCCACATACTCAACAACTCTGCTTCTAAAAATTAATAAAGATTAATTTATTAAAAGAAAAGTGTAACGTATATGAGACGTGTATGCGAAGAAAATGTGTGTCGTGTATTATAACATAAATGTGTATGTCAGCCTTCAAAGTTCAGGATCATAGTGTACACATCATGGCAAGGATCACACGACATCATTCGAGTCAGTACGAAAAACCTCACCGAAGTCGTATCCTTCTCTCCAGACATGTCCTCCTCCAGGAACTCTGATGACCATGAGATCTGAATCTCATGTAAATATAATCCGTGGAAAATACTAGTATATTTCCTAACGCAACTGTTCCTAATAGTTTATAGAAACTCCGGCTTCATAATTCCGGCGCAGTGAAAACAAACATGGAACACTGTCCTACTAACAAGTCTTTTTGTCTCTTGATAAATGTTCACTAGTTCTCACTATTAAACAGTTAATGTATCTAGAATAAAATGGCTTGCTTTATTCACTAGATATAGTCTGAAAGTTCTGATTTCCTTGGTACATGGAACGACTACACTTCAATGTTTGGTTTCATCTAATGTGAACATCAGTTCCTACTGATCTAGTTCCACGTGGGCTGAACATCCATCACTTCAGGTGTGTTAACGATTGGTATTCACTCATGTAGGATACATATACCATTAAGCTCCACCGAGCAATGTTTATTAACTTCTTCCGTTGTGAAAGTTGCTGGCCCATCTCTCCACATCATACTTTATCCGGGATTGGATTTTTAGTTGTTCCGGGTTCTTCATTCCAACCAGAGGAACCTGTAACATAAATCATATAACCGGTGATAGTCTCCCCGTCACTGATCTCTATTAGATGATCGTGGCCATCGGCCTCGCTCAGAAAATATAATGTACCTATCAGGGACAGATGAACTGACCACATAGGTTATCATCAGGCCAAGACAAAAAAAAAATCAGCAAACAGAATGCGGAACCCCGCCCACCAGGGACACTTACGGGAAGATCCCAATTATCCCTCATTACTCAATTCTCAACTAGTAAAGCTTATCAACACTTCACTAATCTATTTTCAACTAACAGAGCCAAGTATCACTTCCCTACTCTAGTTAGTTTTCCACTAACAGTGCTAATCATCACACTATAGTTTTAACAAGCCTACAGCCCATATTAATTAGAACTAATTGACTATATTGACTACCTTATGCACAACCGCCTCATTCCCGGGATGGCTACTACACTTTGCCATAACGACACATGCTAGTTAATGTTAAATTTATCTAGCACTGTAGAGCTCTCCCACAAACACGTCCATCATAATCCACGGTTTTTGTCAACTCCCCATCTCCAATCATGGTTTATGGCAAAACCTCTAATTGGTCACGTGACTGTATTCTTCCTGTCCACACAGGTGTTATTTGGACATATCAGCCATTGTCAAGAATCTATTTTCCTGGCTTTAGTCCTTGTCAACGTTGTCATTACTTGTTTAGATTCTCAAAACAAGCCAGCGAGTTCCTGTATACTCCCAACACAGTTGCCAGTAACCAGCCGTCAATCTTCTTGATGTTCCGGAACTAAGACTTGACAGATGTACTGTTTCCTGTCTCTCGCTGCCAATTCCGGTTTGTCTCTGACTGTTGACAAACTGTCAAGCGATGCCGGGACCTGTCTTCATCACCACCGAATGTTCCCAATCCGTTAGAGATGTACACGTGCAACTACAAATATTGTCCTGGGATTTTGACATCCGATTTGTTTTTACTGTTAGTAAAATAGTTGTCGCTGGCAGATAGTCCGTTTAATCAGAAAATCCTCTATAATAATCAACCGGTTAAACACACGGTTTTATTTTGTGACAATGCCTTGTGTATTCATATCACTCCGATACCGTAAGACACCACACGGGAACCTCAATGTTCTTCCTGATCCAGCATCTTGTCTACTGAACAGTTTTGAGCTAAAGATTTTGAACAAGACCTGCGATAATGGTGAGCCATGTAGCAGGTTGGGACAGATCTTCAGTGATTCAAATATTCTCATTTCCAAACCACCGTTCATCTACTACATGCAGCTGCAATTCAGTTTACCAGCCGGTGGTTAATACGACATCACGTCAAGAATTGTACACGATGTGTGAAGTCTACACTATCCTTTGCATCATTGTGATATATCACCAAATAGATTGTTTCTTATTTGCTTCTAAATCGCTCAAATAGATGACAAGGACAAGCTCCAACATTACCCCTGTTTGGCCTGTAGCTATAAATAATGTCCGCGAGCATTCGTGCACTCTCCAGATATAACCTCACTTTCTTACATATTGTCACAATTATTTGCCATATACATTCTGCAAAATGTCATTCTTGAAAAGATTAGAACAAGAATCACTATGCCGAAGGTAGCTTTTCGTAAGATTGAAAATATGCTGGCAAAAATAAAGATATCAGTTGCAACGAGAAAGAGTATTATAGTGCTACATAGAACCTGTATTTTTGTATAGATGTAAAACGTGGACAGTGAGCAGAAACGCCGAACAAATCTTATTTCAGTGGGAATTTGGTTTCTTAGGAAAATGCAAAGAAAACCGCAGAAACCCTGAAAAATGAGCAAGCGATACATGAAGCAATTGAAAACCGTAAACTGATTAGATAAATCAGATGTAGACAGTATAATATTGTTGGGTTTGTTATGAGAAGAAATAAACTAGAGAAATATGAACAACTGGCAAGGTTGAGTGGAAAAAAAAACAAATAAAAAACAAAAGGAAAGGAAAGCAGAGAAGTAAATATCTGGAATGTTTGGCTGCATGGCATGTCCGAGACAAGAACACAGAGCTGATCCACGACTCTGGGGATCGTGTAAGAAAGTGAAACATGATCGTACATGCTTATCAGGCATGGTACATGATGATGATGATTCTGTAACTCCTCTAAGTTGTGAAGTATTTATTCACGTTTTGGCAGCGACGTCATATAACTGTGTACTCAGTCCTCTTGTACTCTGGCAATCTGTGAACTGACACTGTACTTGTGCATCACTGTGCTGCTGGACATGTCGTCACCATACGTTAGGAGGGTCTCAGAAAACCCACGAGGGGTGTGGGGCAGAAGTTGAGGTAAAAAGTGGCCTGAATTCCCAGGGGGACACAACCCAGAATGGGACTAGAAAATGTCGTTGAAAGCAATAGCGGTCCGCGCCATACTGAACACAACACCCACTGAGTGTGACATGATCTATCCAAATATGTGTGTTTTCTTTTTGTCTGTTAGCTTTTTAAATTACTTACCTTTTAAATATTTATTTTTTCGTTCTTCATTATAATGTTCAACCCCTGCACCGGTCAGTTGAACTGAACTGGTGCCTACTCGTGCTTATAAATTGTGAGTGCCTCTGATATCGGAGTGGGTTCGCCTGTTGGCAAGGGACACAAGCAATAGGGAAAACTAATCCACTCGGAAAAATCAGCCCAGTGAACTAGAAGTAGTAGTAAGTTTCGTATAGACTACGCTTGAGTGCAAAGCGATCTAACGCAAAATAAATAAATAAATAAATAAATGTAAATAAAGTGAATGAGATTTGCTATAATCCCCATGTCTCGCATTCGGTTAAACAATTTCTGATCTTGAGCACATTCGAAAGCTTGTCAGTAGGCTATGAAACTAGTATGACAATCGACATTATAATCTCTCCATTTCTCAGCCATGATTCTTATATGGAATATGATTTCTGGTTTCGTGGCCCGTTCTGAAATATGCCTGCACTTCTTGTTATTCAAATTTCCTTTTAATCTTATTCGTGCTTTTTGCTAGCAGAAGTTGATGGGATAGTGCTATAGTTGTTCACCATTTTAAATCTCCTTTCTTTGGGAGAGATATGTTGCTCTCTTCCATGCTTTGGGATGAAGTACGATGTTTCAGATCTGCATACGTAGTGAATGACATAAATGGACCATAAATTCTTATTATTTCCGTTAATGTTTGATATCATAGCCTTGTGACTTCACGCTTTTCAGAATCTGTATTACTGGTCGTAATAATTTAATATAAATTATTACGTTTCCTATTCGTAAGTGGTTACATTATCTGGTTATTTCGTATATCTTCACACATTTTTCTGCAGGATGTCTTCCATCTTTTCTAATACAGGGTGTATTTTTAATGACTGTGCAGTGGTTGAAAATAATGCTGGTCCAAGTTTTGTATTCACCGTCTGTAAATGTTATGCAACATAATACAAAACTTGGACAGGCAATATTTTCAAACACTGCACAATCATTAAAAATACACCCTGTATAATCTGAACTTACTGTTCAATTATTGTCATAAGTATCATTTGTTACATGTAATGATGGTCTGTAATCGCCAGTTGATTCCTTCTAATATATCTCCAAATTTACCATGCAACTAGAGATTATCTTTCATATTAGATATATTGTCTGTTACATTATATATATATATATATATATTTATATTCATAGATTGCTTATATTCATTACAAGTTTTTTCGTGTTCTCCCTGATAACGTTGCTCCTGTTTCGTGTGTATATTGTTTATGTATTGTGACATCATTTTGCACAGCCTCCGAAAATCCCGAAACATAGCAATGCTATATATATATATATATATACATATAGAAAGTACTCAGTGTTAAAAGGGTGTCATACTAGGAACAACTATGAATTTTAATTCTAACATTACTCCACTTTTTCCCTGCTCCTTTTGATAAAATGGGGATAGTTGGAGTTGTCAACAATATCTAAATATAGCTGTGAAATTCAACATCTGTCGTTTGATCTTGGGGCAGAGACAAGGGGCGATGACCGAGACAGTTAATTCTCTTGTTTCAAATAGTTTTCCTTGGATTTCTGCAAAATCTTAACTGTCAAAATTACCCCCCCCCCCCCTCCCCCCCTTTCATCACTGGAGATAACTGCAAGTTATTTCCCACTTCACGCCAATGTAGGATTGTCAACAACATGCTTACGTAGGAGTGACATCATGTTCGCGGTAAACTTTTGATATTCTCATAGGAAGCGGCACAGTCAACTTGTATTAACATAATCTTTGATAATAAGGAAGATTATAAATTTCCGGGAGAAATTTATTGTTGAGGTGCAGTCTACAGAAATGCCCTGACCTAACCAAAAGTGTTGGCAAGTTCGGCTGTTGTTATTATGGTGGTATTGTACATTATAAATTCATGATGGAACATTCATGGTGTATGTTGGTACGTTGGAGACTAGTAAACTTAAGACATTATATATTAGAGTTTTCTTTGTGCATATCTAAAAAAAGTCCTCGAAGATTTAGGTGCATTTTCTTGACATTACATTCCTGTTTACTATTTATTATCATGTTTAGATGGAGATCTGCGAGGATAAGTTAATAAGTAAGTCACACATGGCTGTATAAAAATAACTAAATATGATAACTTAAAACCACTTTATTTGTATATATACATTGTCTCTTTATTTCTCGACATAATTTCCACCAACATTGATGCACTTATTCCATCATTTTATCAGTCATCCCAAATCGGCTGCATATAACTGCGTGCTTTGTTTTCATTTACCGGCCATCCCACAGAACTGTGTGTCTTACATATTGACTCGCCCTCGTAACGTTTTCTTCCCAGCTATGCACCGCTTTAAGGGACAAACATTTGTCAGCATAAACACTGAAATTCCACCTTGGCGGGAAAAAATTTCGCCGAAGTTGAATGTGAAGTGGAAACGTGGTTTAGAAAACAGAGCACGTAGTTCTACGCCACCGGTTTGGGAGGACTGATAAAACCATGGGATAAGTGCATACATGATAGTGGAAATTATGTTGAGAAATAAAGGGACAATGTGTGTACACAAATAAAATTGTTTCGATTGGTTATCATATTTAGTTATTTTTCTGTAGCCATTTGTTACTTACTTATTAACTTACCCTCATGCTTTCCTACTTTCTAGAATACCACTCGTATTCTTTTAGGGAGATACTTTTTTTCTGGAAAACCTAGTACAATCTCTTTGTCTTTATGTTCAAAGAAGACTATTTCTTAGTATGTTCATGCGTGGAGAATCATTGATGAGTTCATGTATATGAATGTGCATGTAATATGAGTTTGCCTGTAACTTTATATGGGAGAAAAGAATAAATGCCAAGACGGAGAAATGGCATCACTCTTGCTGATGTCCACCAGATATTATCGGCGCTAGAACCTTGAAAGTACGAGAATGATTCTCCTCCAAAAGTCGGGAGTGAGAGAAGACATATTATGTCATTATGAGCAGGAGGGACTGCATCGGATGTGAGGTGGTGTCGTAAGTAAAGAATGTAGTGGTAGTTATTTGTTCTTCTTTACTACTTTAGTGTCGTCCCTGGAGTGAGGAGAATCAACACCCACATTTATTTTAATTCAATATCACTATCCTGGAGATATCCAGCAGACTCCGTCCACAACACTCCCTCAATCTGAAGACACCTTCCTCTCACTCTTACTTACCCCTGGATCATGCCCCCTCTCATTCTTCCCCAACATAACATACTTGACAACTCTAGCTTCAACAAATAAAAACAAGAAATTTATTAAAGCAAAGAGTATATGTAGGAGAAGTGTGTGTGTGTGTGTGTGTGTGTGTGTGTGTGTGTGTGTGTGTGTGTGTGTGTGCGTGTGTGTGTGTGTGTGTATAATGTGTAGAATGTGTGACGTATATTCTAAGGGGTATATAGACTCAGATCAGTGTTCCTCCCCCGATGTGTCTCCACCTTGACGTGGTGGGGGAGCTTGCGTGTCCCATAGACCCCATTTGCTTGCCGATGGGTGAAAAATTACATATCGGACAGCTTATGGGATAGGGACCAGACTAAGAGAGACACAACCTGCTGCTCTGCAGGCATAGACTGAGGATAGCAGTCAAAATTTAAATGAGGTGCACAAAGGCAGAATTTCTTGGTTCGGACAAAGCTCTAAAGGCTCCCTGTCGAGGGCTGTGGCTGAACGCCTCTAAGCCACAAACCCTCGGATCTTAGAGCCAGGCTGATACCCGTCTACCGGAAAATAGAAACATGATACTGAGCAAGCTACATGCTCAGGTCTGATACATGTTCGAAGGCTCCCAGCTGGGGGACATGAGAGTTTCCCGGATGAAGGGGCCTGGCCGTTTCCCGTTCACTGCTGCACGAAGGTAAGGTGCTGAGCCGGCAGCACATGTAGCCTACCTCGTGAGCGAGTACAAAAAGTCAGAAAAGTGCCCCAGTCGAAGGGTTACGGAAACTGTCTGTATCTAACTCATAGAGAGTGTAGACAAAAGTGGAAGAATGTCTCATCAACGCGAAATGGAACGCACGGCGAGCGAACCTATTGCGTGGTCTGAAGTCACAAGCAAAAGCTTACCGAGTGGATGTCACTCGCAGTCTGACCGCTCCTGGTGTGTGATTGAGCGATCAGTGGCAAGTGGGATGCCCAACACATGGAAGTGAGGAACTAAAGCAGCCATGAGCAGGACGTGGAAACTCCTTGGGTGAGCCCAGTCTCAGAGCAATATGTGCCGGCTCTGCAATTATGGAAGCCTCCTTGGATAGCGAGATAATGCCCATGGTCTGCCCCTGCCTTCCCTTGAGGGCAGACCACGATATCGTTGATCGTGCTATCTTGACCAGCTGAGATGTGGGTGACATTACAACAGTCTAACGTGTCTCGAAACCAGAGGAAGGCTAACCTCACTAAAAAATGCCCGCCGGAAGTCGGAAGTGTCGTCCTACGGGTGGCAAACTAAAAATTGACACTACGCTTTTACGTCCGAGTGAAATGTCTCGTCCGAATGTCTCCCGTGCTAGGAACAGCTCTGACTACCTAGTTTCCGAATGCCGCTCTTGTTCGGAACAGCTCTGACTAGGTAGTTTTCCGAATGTCCGCCGTGCCTGGAACATGCTCTGATGGGTACAGGGACAAGCACATGTCCGAAAACTCGCTTAGTGGAAACCAACCGCAGAGCTGACTGGTTTGTGCAGGAACGGCCCAGGGCGAGCGAAATGCCCAATATATTGAAGTGAGGAATTAAAACAGCCATGAGCAGGACGTGACGATTCCCTCGGTAAACCCAGCACCAGAGCGTTATGTGCCGGCTCTGCAATTATGGAAGCCACCCAGGATGGCGGAAAATGCTATGGACTGTCCCTGCCTTCACTTGAGGGATGACCGTGTAGTCTTCGACTGTTCCAACTAGACCAGCTGAGATGTGGACGGTACCACAAAAGTGAGAGTCTCCCAGGATTGCTAACCTGGCCAAAAATGCACGCTAAAAGTCGGATGTGTTGGCCTGAGGGTTTCGACCCGAGGGTGCCTAACCAGACACACCGCAATCACATCTGAAAAAATCACTCCGGATGAACGCAAAGAAGAAGAAGAAGATCAGTGTTCAGGAGTATAGTCATTCTCATCACTATGCTGCGAACACACCAGCACCATGTATTCCAGACAAACAACCTCACCGAGGTGATGCTTCTCCGGTCACGTGAAGAGTTTCTCCGCTATCTCTCGAGGCATCCAGATGTTTGGACATCCATGACAAACACTGTCTAATGAGAGTCTTCAATCTAATTCACACTATGAATTTCCTCTGTTATCAACTGTTTGTTACTCAGAGAATTCTAACACTATTGTCACTGTTACTTGGGAAATCTTAATTGATCTAGTGTCACTGGTTGTAAAGAAACATATATATATATATATATATATATATATATATATATATATATATATATATATATATATATATATATATATATATATATATATATATAATGTTCTGACTGTTCAGTGATACAACTATCACTTGCTAAACATAAGTATTATCAGCATGTCCTGCTCAGCAGAAGCCAGGTTCCCGCAGACCGACGTGGGTATAAGCCCAATGTAGAGGCCTCTCAGCAACTTCTGTCTTCAAATCCTGAGCCACCATCTTCTAGACTGTGTTCTAGCTTCACTGTTGAATATCATAGCACACCTACATAGAACCTGTTGAGTAGAGAATACTATGGTGAGAGCAACTCAATCCTGGCCGGAATTAGGTGAGTGTAGGCCAATAGCAGCACTCAGATCTACAACAGAGATCCGATCTCTGTCATATGGCCAATTAGCTCATCACATGGTCTGAGATATGGCAACACCAGGAAAGAATAAAGGAACGGGTAGAAACCCAGCAGATGCCCTACTGGAAGATCTTACCATTTCACATTCCCCTCCTCCCTCCCAACCATCCTCAATCTCTCTAATTATTATCCCACTACATTGTCCTCAACTCCCTGAGTAAAATGATATATCACACAAGTTACTTAAAGCCACACAATAGGATACTAGTGCCGACGCTCCTATGATACTTTCTAGCACCGCACTTATAGAACATTCTATCACTACACCTATAATACACTATATCACCACACCTGTGACAAAACAGAATTGAACCTCAGGATGGGGCAACCGAATCCACACTCTGCAGTACCCCATTTTCATGGGTGTACAGTATTATAGTGTGTGTGGGTCTATTATTTGGTATCCAGGACCAGTTTCGACCATCTTTGGGTTCACGCAACGCTTGTAGTCCAGCTTTGGTGAAATTCACTGTCCTGAGGAAGATATCGGGAGATACTTTCTAACCCTTGTTGCGTAGTATCCATTCTAGTCTATCCAGAATATCGCGTCATTCAATTTGACGACACTTCCGGAGAACGCTGGCAACGGCATTCACCGTTGATATCTATTGGACTAACGGTCATGTCTTGTGTTGGGGAATTATTATCATCATACTGAAGACCCAAGACGAGTCTATTGAAGGGCAGGGAGCTACCCTGAGGATCCCGTGAATCATAGTCTAGTGTCAAAATGAAGTTGTGTCTACTGTCAAGTGTTTCAACGTCTGGAGATCCAGATAAAGACGGACAGTGATGGCTCTCTAGATGCTAGGATAGCACATTCTGTGGCTGATTTATTCCTACAGAAAAGGCAATTGTTCTCTCCCGCTGTACTGATCTATTTGAGTGTCTTGTGAGGTCTGTCAAATAGTGGCCAAGCCAGTTTAGTGATGAGCCTGCTGTGTCTTCCTTTTGCATAAAGCTTTAATTTAACTACCCTAAAGGAGGGGGGGGGGCACTAGCGACACAGATTGTTATCATCATCAGGTGGCGCACCAGAGCCATGACGCGTATTTCACCGCTGAGGAGGATAGAGGCATTGTAAGCTATGAAGGGATATTGTCAGAGTCCTAACTATAAGCTCCGTCTAGCTCACTGGACTTGGACAGGCAAATTACAACATCTACGACACATATACTAATAACACATGAATGCAATCTGAAACTGGCAGGAGCTATCTCCTGAACAATCATTTATTACACTATATTACAGGCTGACAACATGGTCGCACTTCACGCTCAAACAATCGTTCACCACCAGCAGCCACGCGCTAGCTCACAACGGCGATCTTTACACTGTCGCCCGCATGATCATTCACAATCACAACTTCACATCATCCCGCACATATCACAGTTCGTATTTTCCTCGAATATCAATACACAACGTTCATCTCCATCTATCCGTCACAAACACTATCGTTCTATCGTTCTATCGCTCTCTAGATCTCCACACGTCCGTCTCTATTCGCTGCCTCACACACACTATCCTCTCTCCTCGTTGACCTTCCCACATCACGTGGCTCTGTTCACGGGCTTCTTGCCTGACCGTCCGCTAGCCAAGCCGTGATGTCTCCTACTGCCCTTGACCTCAGCTATACTTACACTGACTCTCGCTTACATACCGGCACTTACACTATTCCTTACATATAAGTCCCTGACAGATATCAACCTTAGTCGAGCTGTATCCAACTTGGGTTGTGGAAGAGGGGTGCCGATATCTCCATACCTATTAGAGTAAACTCGCCCTGACACATGTACATAAACACGAGGCACACACATACAATGTTTGCTTTCTAACTTCTAGTTTGATTAATAGATTACATCTCTTGCTCAGAGAATAATAATATTATTATGCGTGTCTAATGGATACTCTGTCTGTTGTATAATGGGAACAGGATGTTCTGCACATGAACTTTACACTTGGTTGGGCTGCCAAGAGAAGCCAAACCAATGGGGTTCAGTGCATATAAATTCCAAACTTTCCATATGCCCGAGGAGAGGAGGAGAAAAAGCGTCACAGACCCAAGAAGACACTCTTCTTTCTTTGTCTGTCTGTAACCAATATTTCAGGAAAGGTTTACCAGCGCAGCTGGAACGTAGACCAACACCCTTGGCCAGTATAGGGGAAATATTTCTACCTGAAGTCTTGAACCTTATATCCTCTCTCTATCTCGAATGGTAGTGGATTGTGTTTCCAGAGAGGCTATCCTTGCCAGGTGTGAGGTTAATCAGGGACATTGAAGTCTAGTACCTGGCTGCTCTACACAGATCTAGTGGCGAGATGTCTGAAGTCAGACCTATGGAATTGGTCTGAGGGTGGAAACTGACCACATGGCTAGTATCAGTCTGAATCTGGTTGTGATGTATTAATAACAGGTGAAATGGATATGTACACCGG
The DNA here is from genome assembly GCA_014155875.1 of Cepaea nemoralis. Lineage (NCBI taxonomy): Eukaryota > Metazoa > Mollusca > Gastropoda > Stylommatophora > Helicidae > Cepaea > Cepaea nemoralis. The sequence goes on along the minus strand of JACEFZ010026854.1, from coordinate 573,470 downwards.
GCATCTTCTTCTTACTTGCAGGAACCTTCATTATCCTCGTTATTATTATTGACGCTGGTGTCTACTGACGTGCTTGAAATGCCGTGGAGGAGAGGAGTCGTTTTCAGGCACCTGATCTCAACTCAAGTCTGGTGGAAGAAGCGGTCTTGTACAAAGAACTTTATCTGCCTATAATCAGGTGAAGAGGAGTTCCAAGCAGCCTAAGGAGAGATCAGGTGAACAATATTCGATCACCGGTATCTACATCACTCACCTACTGATGACTGACAAATTCCTGGTGGAATGATGATCTGCTCCTCCTGAATCCTCGCACAAATACTCAGTGTTGTGTCTGTTTGTCTTGAACTTGAACTTCGTTTTTTTTTTTTTTTTTGTGGAGTCTGAATCTTGATTAAAGTCTCGGGTTCTACTTATCTGAAAAGTGTTCTCTTATCCTCAGGTGGTGATCTGTTTGTCTATAGTGATAGGAAAATAAGTCAGCGTCCGGGCACCGTCCCGGGGTCAACAAGGTAATAGTAGACAGAAGTAAGAACCCAAAGGTCATGACAACCACTGAGATCCGGGCCAGTGTTGTCACACGACACTAAATGGTGGCCAGTGTGGGGACTAGATAGATTCTAGTCCTATCGAAGATTATTGTTCTATAAGCTCTGTGCTATAGGTTCGGGTACAGTCTAGTTAGATTATTTCTATTGTGATAATCTGCCCTGTCTGGTGCAGGTCGGTATAACCTTTTCTGTCTGAACTATTGGTTGTCAGGGAAACGGCGACTGACTATCCTGTTGACTGACTTGGACGAACACACCACTTGCAAACACCGCAACACCTTGTCATTGTCTATTGATTGGTACACTGTTGTATATACCTGGATAGATATTGCATTTGACTTCCGGGGCATAACAGCACGAGAAATGGCCTCACCACAACTGAATCTTGAGGAGGTGAAGGCTAAAGGTCGAGAAATTGGTCTAGAAGGGGTGGAGTTACGGAAATATGTCCAGGAGGTTGAAAGAGAATTCCGACAAGACGAGAGAGAAGCCAGGAAAATTGAGGCAGAGCGCGAAGCCAGGAAAATTGAGGCAGAGCGCGAAGCCAGGAAACTTGAGGCAGAGCGCGAAGCCAGGAAGCTTGAGGCAGAGCGCGAAGCCAGGAAACTTGAGGCAGAGCGCGAAGCCAGGGAACTTGAGGCAGAGCGGGAAGCCAAGAAATTCGAGGCCGAACAAGCGGCTAGAGACCATGAGTTCCGGATGAAGGAATTGGAAGTTAAGGCACAAGTTGCTAGGGAAACAGAGGGAGCTATGGGGGAAGCGACACTCCCTGGTACACCAACTGCCGGAAGCATCGCCTATCAAGCAATGAAATTTCCTTTACCTCCCTTCGAGGAAGACAAAGAAAGGATAGACCAGTATCTTCAAAAATTTACTGCGATCGCTACTGCAATGGGATTGGAAAGGGGAAAATGGTGTTTGAAGATCTCCCAGGGACTCCGCGGTAGCGCCTTCGAAATATATTCCAGACTACCTCCAGGTCTGGAGAATGATTTTTCAGAGTTGGAAAGGGCGTTACTGAAACACTTCTAGATGACCGCAGATAAATATCGGACGTTGTTCCACTCGTCCCGACAAGAGACCGGTGAATTATATTCAGCTTATGCTGTACGCCTTAAGTCGTACCTATTAAAATGGATGTCTCTGGCTGGATTCAAAAAAGACTACGAAAGTCTTGAAGAGTTGGTAGTTGTCGACCAAATGAAATCCCAAATGGCTAAGCCACTCCAAACTTTCTTGGCGGAAAATGGAGCAGAACGATTGGAGACCGTGGTTACTTTGGCAGAACGCTATGCGACAGCACACAAGGACCCTGTCACTCCAGCTCCAACACCACCAAAACCGGGAAAAGTTACTACGGAACCACCGGAGGATAAAAATGCAAAGAAACAAAAAGAGGGTTCCTTTTCACATAATCCGGACAAGTCTTCGGGAAAGTCCACGGAACAACGACCTGCCAAAACCGGGTGGTCAAAAGTTTACTGCAAACATTGCAGAACAACTACGCATAACACAGTGGATTGTAGGAGCAAGCCAACAGAACCCAAGTACGTAGCTTGCATAGCTAGGACTGGGAGAAAAACTAAGGAAGAGAAAGCTCCAAAAGATAACCGACCAGCTGTGGTCGAGGTTATTAAAGTTAATGGACAACCAGTGGAGTGTTTATATGACTCAGGGCTGTTTGAGGAAGCCGTCATAGCAGAACACCTGGTTAGTCCAGAGTCTCTTACAGGGGAGATGATGGAGATACAAATGGCGACAAAAAGTTCAGTTGCTATATCTGTACCGATAGCCTTAGTAGACATTAATTGTAGATATGTCCGGGGGACTATAAAGGCAGCTGTCTTGAGTGATCCACTTTTCCCCCTAATTTTGGGAAATAAGTTTGTGGTCCTGGGAGAACCCATCACGCCCATGGTGGCAAGGGAAAAACCACCCAGATCCAAAGGATGTTCGTATCAGCAGCCCGGTAATATTTCCAGCACTCTAACCCCTCAGAGGAGAGACTTTCAACGACAAGGTGCGATCTTGCACACTTGTCATACCCAGGTGCCCAAGAATAGTGAGCCCTCTACGAGGAGGCCTTACTATAGATAGGAAACACCGTAGGCCTAGGCATCACCTAGACGATAAGGCAGAGGGGAGACCATAGGGACAGTACACATCCTTGAGGTAGTGGTAAGAGACTGTCTATTCTTCAGGTCCAATAACGCATCTCATGTTTTCACAGGGATTGGCGTACAACAGAAGAATGATCTCATAGTGGATATCTTCATATGGAACCGAGTAGGGGGGTTGCCCATCTGAGTGCAATTCGGAACCATAGTTCGGTGGTACCGTACTTTGGTCTGGGAATCGGCCTATGTGACAAAACAGAATTGAACCTCAGGATGGGGCAACCGAATCCACACTCTGCAGTACCCCATTTTCATGGGTGTACAGTATTATAGTGTGTGTGGGTCTATTATTTGGTATCCAGGACCAGTTTCGACCATCTTTAGGTTCACGCAACGCTTGTAGTCCAGCTTTGGTGAAATTCACTGTCCTGAGGAAGATATCAGGAGATACTCTCTAACCCTTGTTGCGTAGTATCCATTCTAGTCTATCCAGAATATCGCGTCATTCAATTTGACGACACTTCCGGAGAACGCTGGCAACGGCATTCACCGTTGATATCTAATGGATTAACGGTCATGTCTTGTGTTGGGGAATTATTATCATCATACTGAAGACCCAAGACCAGTCTATTGAAGGGCAGGGAGCTACCCTGAGGATCCCGTGAATCATAGTCTAGTGTCAAAATGAAGTGTCTACTGTCAAGTGTTTCAACGTCTGGGGATCCAGATAAAGACGGACAGTGGTGGCTCTCTAGATGCTAGGATAGCACATTCTGTGGCTAATTTATTCCTACAGAAAAGGTAATTGTTCTCTCCCGCTAACTGATATATTTGAGTGTCTTGTGAGGTCTGTCAAATAGTGGCCAAGCCAGTTTAGTGATGAGCCTGCTGTGTCTTCCTTTTGCATAAAGCTTTAATTTAACTACCCTAAAGGAGGGGGGGGGGGCACTAGCGACACAGATTGTTATCATCATCAGGTGGCGCACCAGAGCCATGACGCGTATTTCACCGCTGAGGAGGATAGAGGAATTGTAAGCTATGAAGGGATATCAACCTTGGTCGAGCTGTATCCAACTTGGGTTGTGGAAGAGGGGTGCCGATATCTCCATACCTATTAGAGTAAACTCGCCCTGACACATGTACATAAACACGAGGCACACACATACAATGTTTGCTTTCTAACTTCTAGTTTGATTAATAGATTACATCTCTTGCTCAGAGAATAATAATATTATTATGCGTGTTTAATGGATACACTGTTGTATAATGGGAACAGGATGTTCTGCACATGAACTTTACACTTGGTTGGGCTGCCAAGAGAAGCCAAACCAATGGGGTTCAGTGCATATAAATTCCAAACTTCCCATATGCCCGAGGAGAGGAGGAGAAAAAGCGTTACAGACCCAAGAAGACACTCTTCTTTCTTTGTCTGTCTGTAATCAATATTTCAGGAAAGGTTTACCAGCGCAGCTGGAACGTAGACCAACACCCTTGGCCAGTATAGGGGAAATATTTCTACCTGAAGTCTTGAACCTTATATCCTCTCTCTATCTCGAATGGTAGTGGATTGTGTTTCCAGAGAGGCTATCCTTGCCAGGTGTGAGGTTAATCAGGGACATTGAAGTCTAGTACCTGGCTGCTCTACACAGATCTAGTGGCGAGATGTCTGAAGTCAGACCTATGGAATTGGTCTGAGGGTGGAAACTGACCACATGGCTAGTATCAGTCTGAATCTGGTTGTGATGTATTAATAACAGGTGAAATGGATATGTACACCGGGCATCTTCTTCTTACTTGCAGGAACCTTCATTATCCTCGTTATTATTATTGACGCTGGTGTCTACTGACGTGCTTGAAGTGCCGTGGAGGAGAGGAGTCGTTTTCAGGCAGCTGATCTCAACTCCAGTCTGGTGGAAGAAGCGGTCTTGTACAAAGAACGTTATCTGCCTATAATCAGGTGAAGAGGAGTTCCAAGCAGCCTAAGGAGAGATCAGGTGAACAATATTCGATCACCGGTATCTACATCACTCACCTACTGATGACTGACAAATTACTGGTGGAATGATGATCTGCTCCTCCTGAATCCTCGCACAAATACTCAGTGTTGTGTCTGTTTGTCTTGAACTTGAACTTCGGTTTTTTTTTTTTGTGGAGTCTGAATCTTGATTAAAGACTCGGGTTCTACTTATCTGAAAAGTGTTCTCTTATCCTCAGGTGGTGATCTGTTTGTCTATAGTGATAGGAAAATAAGTCAGCGTCCGGGCACCGTCCCGGGGTCAACAAGGTAATAGTAGACAGAAGTAAGAACCCAAAGGTCATGACAACCACTGAGATCCGGGCCAGTGTTGTCACACGCCAACACCTATAATACATTATATCACCGCACAATACTTAACTCTATTCCTAATCATACTCTAAGTTAGATATGATTAATAGCTTACCATATTCCTATTCCGGTTGATAATTGAGACTATGCAATCCCTGATTGGATCTATGTCTGCCGATAATTATCAACACTTGGAAACTATAGTCTCTTTCGAAAACACAACTCGGAAACTGCACCGATCCTTCAAACTTCAGAAATCTTGGTCGACTAACTCCACTTGTTTACTGCACTGGGTTTTAAGTCGGGCTTGAGTGACGTCACCAAAAAGTCAAGACGCTGATCAGTCCAGAGTCTGGTTTTCTCCTCTTGTTTTAGACTAACTGGAGTCAATCCGCCGTCAAGTTTGCTTTCATCTGGGGAAATCCTTTGTCACGTACAACAATAGTTCTGTCTGTCTGTGAACCAGAGAATTCCCCACATCACAGAATCCTCTCCGCCGTCTGTCCAGACATTCCGTCTACACTTCAAAGGCTAACTACCGCCTTGGCAGACGTCTGGCGTTATTATTCGTTTCTCGAACAACCCACATCATAAAGACTCGCCAACTGTGTGTAGACATTTTGACGCGACGTATTTTTGTTCCTCCGTCTATACACATCAAAGGGTTGCCTGTTTGTGCAAACGAAAGTCTCCTTTTGTCATCGATCGAAACTTGCAAGTTTATTTTTCGTGACAGGTGGTATGGCCAGGTTTGAGTGACTCACCCTTCTGTCAGAATCACGTCACCTTCTCTCTCTCTCTCTCTCTCTCTCTCTCTCTCTCTCTCTCTCTCTCTCTCTCTCTCTCTCTCTCTCTCTCCCTCCCTCTCTCTTATTTCTTTGTTTTTGTTGTTCGGTGATTGTTTTCTTTATTCCACCCCCCCCCCCAATTCCCCGTTTCTACGATTATGGTTTTATTATTGGCACATATTGTCTGCAGGGCACCGTGGTTTCTTCCTTGAACAGACACGATCTTTGTTTGAATGAAGATGGGACATTTATGATTACTGGAAATTGGAGGGTTATATTTCTCAGGGCTGGAGGAGAAGATGCTTTTCCAGTACGGGAAGAGTGATTCCACTTTAACCATCACTGGCCTCTAAAGTGTCAGAAAATCAACCCCAGCATGATAAATGCCGCTTGGCCTCCTTTATTACCACTTCATGTTCCCCCCTCCTCCCCTCCCCCCCCCCTTTGTCAACTCCTGTAGGATTATGAACAATCGCACCCCCTGTGTTATTATCCATGGACATTCACCCCCCCCCCCCACCCCCCACCCTGCCCCCTGTCTGTAAAGGATGACCATTCATACTCCCATACGGAAAGGAAATTACGCACCCTCTTTGTTATTGGTTATGGACACTCACACCTTCTGTGTGTTAAGAACAAACAATGGACTATGTAGTTTAATTGAACAAGGACTGTTACACCGTTTCATTTACTCATGGACATTTACTGTGTTCCTGTCAAACCGTGAAGTTTTTTTTTTCCCGTGAGAACTAGAAAACCCTTAGCATTTCATGGGAGCGAGGAAGATAGTGATTTCATTCCTTCATCACGACAGCATCTGGTCAGTTAATTAATTAATTAGACATATTTAGTATAGTGTTAAATTAAATATTACTATTTATTTTTATTGTGGGTGTATGATTATGTCATGTTCTATGAACCTCATATATTTTCCTCCTTTCTCCAAGTTATTTTAATCATAATGTTGTTTTTTGAAAACTAATAGATGTTTATTTATTTGTTAGTTGGTGTTTGTGTTTTTTCCCCCACATTGATAAGATTAGTTCAGAGACAACATTAATAAGGAGCTACTGACGGCTGGAAAATCACACGACTCTCGATTACCAAAGAGTGAGTGCTATCCTTTTGAATTTTCGGTAAACGTCCAGTGCTCTTTTGGCCTCTGTTAAGAAACATCACTTTATTCTTAATCTATACCCATAGACAATTAATTTGTTTGTTTGTTTGTTTGTTTGTTTGTTTGTTTCTTTGTTTCTTTGTTGTTGTTTTTTTTTTTTTTGGTGCCAGTTCAGGTTTCTTACACAATTGGCTATTAAGATTTGAGGATTCTTTTCCTTATATCTTCACCCACCACCCCACATGCATAATAATTTATTTCCATTGCCATTTGCTAATAATTTCTCGAATGTTTCCTGTGTGATATATCTCTGCCTTTTGCATCCTTTTTCGGGAATGATGTTTGTGCTGATGAGATGCGAATGTAACTGCAATGTGTGGCTACCAAACTGACATAGAAAGTCATAGAATAATAGCGTGTAATAATATAGAACAATTTTATAGCGTTGTTCAAATAAATCATAAACGTACTGCCCTAACATGAAAATTCTTGTTTTATGAATGATGATTCATTGTATTCAGACTGTATTTTATTATATTTGGACAAGCTGCTGTACCGGCATATACGTTATCAACGGATATGTTCAGCGTATACAGCGGAATGATAATGAGATAAAAAAAAAAGATATGTCATGTATAACAACCGTCTGACCAAAAGCGCATGCCAGATTTGTTCAGTGCCGTATTATTACTATACGTGACAGTCGCAGACAATTGCTGATACATTTACAGCTGGAAGTAAAGATAAAGTCGTCGGTCTCAATAGCACAGACACGGAAACACTTGTTGTCGAGCTGAAAAGGAAATTAGTCTTTGTGAAATGCCATAGTGAATAAAGCCATTCTAAAGCTTATTGATGGATTTCACATATCTGAGTAGCTATATAACAGTATATGAAAGTTGTATTAAAGTGTTCACACGTGTGTGCACCTCGGAAACAGTAGCTGAAAGTTGTATTAAAGTGTTTACATGTATGTGCACCTCGGTAACAGTAGACGATAGAGGCATTAATGGGTTGACAGGCCTGTGAATTTTAGCAACAGATGAAAGATGTATTACAGATTTAGCATGTTCTAGCACTTTGGTAGCAGAAGCTTGAAGATGTTCACATATCTTATCGCCTGATATAACACATCAGACTACAGCACTAGTCTACGAGATGAGCATTATTTTAATGAAACATAATATTTGCTATAGAGGCTAATTCTCAAATGGTATATAGAACAAATATCCATTTTTGCAGTATCTCATGGACAAGTAACATTTTGACAAGAACGTACTTTGAGCCTGTGTATACGAAATTAACACAAAAACATATGAAAATATAGGTATTGAAACACTGCTAGGACATATGGGTCAACATTCAAGTCGGTATACTAATGGGATATCGCCGATATTATTCCTCATGGCTATTCGGTTGATCATGGATGCTCATCCGGCTACTTACAAAGTTTGAAACTCTGTGTAGGAGTGCCAAATGTCGCCACTGAAGGAGTTCATAGACGACACAACAATTTGACACCAGAGAAGAACCATACCAGCAGCATGCTCCTCATACAATAGACATTGGCCGGTTAGTGCAGGATGAGCTTCACTCCCAAGCAATCCGTAAGTGGATCGTGAAAGTTAAGATGGTGGCAGCCGTGTTGTTGGTTCAGGCGATTCGCACCGTGATGGAGGAACCTGTGAAAAGTCTCGGTTCAGTGTACGATTCTCCTTTGACGGACCCAGTGCCGTTCATAATTGAGACAATGGGTATCAGTCTGCAGTGCCATAGATAAAAGAAGACTAATAAGAACACTAAAGATCTCTGTCTCCAATTCATACTGGTTCCAAAACTTCTGAAGCCGCTGCTGATTTACCGTGTCTTACGATACAGGGATCAATGCCAGCCGAGAAAGATCAGCGCGGCGACAACAAAATGGCTTGGAGCGCCATTAATATCGGGCGTAGGAAAGTACTGCTGCAACGCAAAGCTCGTCCTCCCGTTCTGTTCCGCCATTGAGGAATACAAAGTGGGTAAAACCAGTCTCGGGATGATGCAGCGCGAGTCTCCATTGAAATAGTCAGTAGCTCACAACCCGTGCTCAAAACAGGAAGGAAGTGGAATGTCGGCAGCACAGTAGAATCTGCTCATGCATCATTAAAACTGAAGAAAGTTTTGATATACCCAGTTGAATGGATAGAGAGTTTTTGTAACCTTGACAGACCTAAATTGTGATCAAAGGCGAGAACATGGGAACGCAGAGATATGATGGTTCGGGAGATTGGTGAAGGGGATGATGGAAAGAGAGTACCTGTGGCAAGGGGCAATTCATGGGTTTATGACTTGGAATTATATCTGGCACACGGCACCGCTGTGCCTAAGCTTTGTCGCCGGATCACTTTACAATGTTTTACCATTAGCTGCCAACCTGGTCAAGTGGGGTAAATGCACTAACATGACATGTCTCCTCTGTTAAGAAAAGAACCAGACTCTAAAGCATGTGGTGTCCGCATACAAAGTAGCCATTTGCCAAGACCGATCCACATGGTGCCTCAATAAAGTAAGTATTCGCTGTGCTGGTAGCCAATGTGGATGTAGCAAGAAGGCGAGTGAAGAGAGTGCCTACTGCCGGGCCGATGCGGATTTACTTCGTGAAAGCTGGGCAGAATCATGGAGACCAGGAAGACTGCTGCAAACTTACCGCTCGTCCTCGATGACTCGAGTGACTGGGAGCAGGCTATTGACCTAAAAGGACATGGTCATTACCGCAAAATATTCCAACATTTTCCGTGGCCGCTAGATATTGTGCTGCACTTCTCGGCTCTGCAGTTAACCCAGGTGGAGCACACATACAGTATGGAAAAGTACGGTGACATGGTCGCAAGACTGATACAGGAAGTGTATACTGACAGGGTATTCACAGCAAAAATAGCCTCAGGAGGTATAATCTTTCACTCCGTGTACGAAGTGCAATTAGGCATTAAAGGACATGCGAGAATTCGGACACAAACGCAACTGGCGGAGCCAGAGAAATAGGCCTTGTGCTGTTTCTGAAACAATTGGAATTTTGAGTGGGAATAGTCACTACGGTCGTGTTGTTTTGTTTTCGCTAACTTTTTCGCGTAGGGGATGGATTTATTCATCTCTTGCGTGTAATTGGTGTGCCAGGATGTAAAACCAGGAGTTTCTACTCAAGATCTGCGCGGGTGCTACGGAGTTCGTGCATCGAGCGAAGCCATCCTTGAGTGAATTTTCAGTAGCGTGTGTGGTTCTCCGCAGTCTGTGTTTACGTTTTTTCAACATGGCGGAAGAACGTGTTTTTTCGGAGCGGTCAGCAGTCAACATAACGAAGCGGCGTGGTAGCCGCGCAGGGAAAAAGAAACAAGGTAAGCGCGGTGGTTTGAGACGCTTTAGACTCAAGTGTCACCGTCTAGGACTCAGGAACATCCGTATTCTATATTGGAACTGTGCCAGTGTAAAACAACGGGGCTCTATTTTAGAAACCCTAGTTTACAGGAACGACATTGTAGCACTCCAGGAGACGAGACTGGGCGATCAGCTACTCCGAATTGCCGGCTTCAAATGTTTCTACAACAGACGACATCTGGGAACGGCGATTCTCGTTCGCGACAGCATGGTGGCGTCAGAGCTAGACATGTCCAAGTTGGGACAGTGACGATATACAAATACAGGCGTTGAGAGTTCATTCCAGTATACCATTCGTGTTGGTTAATGTTTATGCCCGCAATGCGAGTATGGACGCCCAGAGGTGCCAGTGCTTAAGTGGCATATTAGGCCACGAGAGAAATGTTATTTTCTGTGGTGACTTAACGCTAAAGGCAGATCATGGGGAAACACTTCCTCCAATACACAAGGGGAGGAGCTAGAGACTGCACTGGAAACCATCGACCTGGTTTGTATCAACAGTGGCTGTGTCACCAGGACAGCAAGCCGTCCAGGCGATGAGGACAGTGCTATTGATCTGGCGCTAGTTTCACCTTCACTCACTACAGTGTGTAGATGGGGTGTCCTAGGACACCATGGCAGCGACCACCACCCTTGCAGCATATTGGTGGAGAAAGGCAGAACCAGGCAGCACAAGCTAAAGGTAAAGACGTTCCAGTATGACACTACAGGGCAAGATGTGGTGAGTAAAATAAGACGTGACAAGCGCAGAACGTTTCAGGGCAGGAAAAAAAGCTGGGAGCAGCCACCGTGGTGGAGTTTCGAGGTGGAGAAGGCTTGGGTGGATAAGCGTAGTGCTGTAAGGAGATGGCAAAATGCCAAGAAGAACAGAGCTGGTCATCCTAGTCCCTGCTTGCACTTAGAAAGAGAGATGCACACAAAAGTAAGCTATTTCAAAAAACTGGTCAAGGTGGTTAAAAGCGAAAAATGGGCAGAGGTGTGTCAAAGAGTAAGCACAGACAAGTCACTGAAATTGTTCTGGCGACTACATAAAAGCATGAGTGGTGTAGTCAAGAATAAGAGCATTTCAGACTTCCAAGGTGCTGACCTCACCTGGCAGAGGACTGACGAGGACAAGGGCAAAGCCCTCTTTGAACGCTACCTTGAGCAGGGCAACCAGACAGACATGGGAGGCCGAAATCTGGCCAAGGAGGTCACCTCAGACAGATGCAAGGCCCAGAACACTTCGGAGGAAGACACAGTGACAGTGAAAGAAATCAAGGCTGTGCTTCGACGATCAAATAACAGTGCTCCAGGTCCTGAAGGCATAAGATACAAAGACATAAATAGGTGTACCGACAATGAGCTAGAGAAACTTGCAGACATGTACAACAACAGTATAGGGAGTGCTAGCATCAAGGAGGAATGGTTACACAGCTATCTGATTCCCTTGCCGAAGCCCGACAAAGACCACAAAAAAATTCAGGGATATCGAATTATAACCATGCAGAATACAATAGGCAAGCTGCTGGAGAAGGTAATTGCCAGGAAAATATCAAGCCAACTAGAGAGGCAAGGTGTTTTCCCACCTACCCTGAGTGGGTACCGTCCAAAAAGAGAAACCTGGACCAATGCAGCAGTCTTTGCCCATGATGTCTATGAAGGTTTCCACTCAGGCACTGAAACCGTTGCTGCAGCGATTGATCTTGAGGACGCATACAACAGAGTACCACTGGATTTTTTAATGTTTCAGCTTCTTGAACTAAACGTAAGCCCATTCCTCCTTAGTTGGATCGCTGCAGCCCTCTACCAACGGAAAGTAGTTTTTAGATGTGGCAGTTGGACTTCGGAACCAACAACAATATATCCTGGCCTACCACAGGGATCACCATTATCTCCGGTACTGTTCAACGCCTACACAGTGAGAATCACCAGTGAGCAGATCACTGGACCTGGCAGGACATTGTCGTATGCCGATGATGTTTTAGTGTATCGTCAGGGTAAGGATAGAGAGGAGGTTGCTGTGGAACTACAAACCGAACTCAATCGCATAAGTACTTGGTGTGATGAAGCTGGGGCAATGGTCAACCCAACAAAGGCAACAGTGACTTGGTTCTCGTTGAATAATCATATTGTCAACAACCCAACACCAACTGTAATGCTGTGTTCAGAGACGGTGGAAAGAACGCAGGCAATGAGCTACCTGGGGATACGGTTTGATCGAAGCCTTGCTTATAATGTGCACATAGACCAGGTGATAACAAAGGCCAAGCGGGGTTTGGCAGCGATGCGGGTGATGGCGGCAGCAAACTGTGAGCAGCGCCATCTATGTCTTCTGTACGAGGGGCTGGTCATGTCTGTTTTGGAGTATGCAATGGCAATCCTGACTCTCAGCCATAAGCAGATAGAAAGGATGGAAAGGATACAGAATGAAGCAATGCGCATTATTCTTGGATGTACAAGAGATACAGCATGCAGGGCGATGCGCTACCTTCTTGATTTTCCAACCATTGAAGAGAGAATACAAGTTTGCAGGGCACGCGCCTACCTCAGAATTAACGCAAACACACAACATCCACTGCATAGTGAAATTAGGAAGGTGAAGGGCAGCAGGTTAAAAAGAGGACGGTCGTGGATGGGTCAAGCCGAAGACATTCTTCAACAGGTGTGTTCACTTGAGGACTTAGAACCTGGCGAGGAGTGGGTGCAAGTGCCAACAGACTTCTGCACATCCTTTTCAGTTTGCATCCAACTAGATAGAAAATGCAGACAAGAAAACCCGGCTGCTGTTGAGGCTGAAGTACAAGCGTTGATTTTCGAGAATTCGCTAGACGGTGACGCGGTCATCTACACAGATGGGTCGGTCGTCCGACATGTGAGAAGCTCATGGGCCTTTACAGCTCGGGCCGGAGGGAGAATTGTGAAGGAGGACTCTGGTGCTTTCACTGAAACCACAAGTAGCCTGACCATGGAAGTCATGGCAGTAAGTAAAGCAATAACATGGCTCGAGACACAGACATTCACTAGGGCTTGTTTCCTTAGCGACTCAATGAACATGATCAAGAGGATAGAGGAGGGGTCGATCCGAAGAGAATGGCTGCTGCCTCTGAAGCGGTCTCGGCTGGCAAAGATTAGTTTCATCTTCGTGCCAGGTCATGCGGGAGTACAAGGAAATGAGCGGGCTGACAAGCTCGCAGGTGAGGCTACTGTGGAGGGCGGACGCGCCATGGACCAGGCTGACATTCTGAATGCTCTACGAGAAGTGAGACTTTTGCGAGAACCAAGTGATGACTGTGAATCTACAACAATGGCCAGACTGCGAGAGCAGCAAATTAAAAGAGGGGTGGCCAAACAAGAACACTACGCAGGAAGCCAAAGAAGATTGATAAACCAACACAGAACTGGCGTCGTTAGCCGCTACACGCTGCGGGATTTGCTGAGGAGGGGATCCGAGCACTTATGGACTGAATGGTTCGATGTGCAACGAGGATGATCTGTCGACTAACTAACTAACTAACTAACTGCATTAATATAGTTCAATTCCTGCTGCAAGTAGAAGTAGTTAACCATGTCTATGTCATAACATTCTAAGCCAGGGAAACATCTTGCATCTAAGATCTGCAACTCGTGTCAACACCATAGCCATCCCTCCAAATGAGTACAGTGCATTTGTGACTGGAACTCTGCAATGTATTGAAGCACAACATTGTATCGGTAATAGAAAACCAGTAGTGTCGGCCGAAGACCAACCTCTAGGAAAGTTTCTAATGGTGATGCTAGACGACGCCTTGGGAGGACACCGCTCCCCAGTAGACACGGGGTAGAGTAGTTTGGGAAAAAAGGGGGGGGGGGGGGCAAACCAACAATCAACTAGCTCAGAAGAAGATCTAGCTTCCTTGGGGCGAGTAGGGATGCGGCTCTGTGAGCCATGAACAAGGGTAAAAGGAACTTTTATATCCGTTTCAGAACGTCGCTGTCATACCCAGCATTTTTGACTGTTTGTGATCTTTAGGCAAGTCTACGTTCAGTAGTTTGTCATTGCATTCTGAACGACCAGCACTCATACCATTTTATGAAAATGACGCAAGAAGGTATGCTGCCAAAACGCCCGTAGCTGTGTTTCAAACGCGGTATGCAGGATTAAGAATTGTGCCTGTAACCCTTCCGCCACAGAGCGGGCATGAACGAGGTACGAGGAGGAAACATGGCGGCAATAACGGACACTCGTGCATGGCGAACAGCTGACGTGGAGGAGACGACAGAGCCGACCAACGGGGATGAGGCTGGCTTCTGACGGCCGAAGGAGCTAGGATATGTGTGAGGGATCGAAGCACTGGGTGTATGACGTTCTCCTCCTTGTTGGAGGGGTGGCTTGTGAGCAGGTACAATGCACATTTGTGGGTTAATGAGAAAAGACACCCAGAGTCATAGTCCGGGTGAGCCTCCCTCAGAAGGTAAAGGGCCGAAACATTCGGGAACGGAGACAACCTCTGACGATCAGAATCCTCCTGCCGTGCTTGCTCCACAGTGAACTTTTATTATAATTTATCTTCCACTGTTTCATTATGGATATGGAGATATTAATCTCGCTATGTGACCACAGTGGCAAACCGGTGTATTTGATTTTTTGATTATGGAAATAAATGCACAACGCCGTAAACATTAAAATAAAATCTATGTAACAGTCCAATAACAGATCAAGATAGACAAACTAGGTGTCTGTTTATGATCTGAAATCTGGCAACATCACCATCCGGTGACAGATTTTAAGCGACCATCCGGTGACAGATTATGTCGTGGTTAATTAACTCACATAAAATAATGCTAGGTACAGTCAACGATCGAATTGGAGATAAACATTTTGAAACACGCGTCGCGGGATTATACAGGCAGGGGTCGTAGTGGTCTTTTATAATCGTGCAACGTACAAATACGGGCTCCAGATGTTAGATTTACCCTAACGTCATGTTATTCTGTCATAGTTGTTCTCGTATGGGTACACCGCCTCACTTACTGGGCAATTAGTTATTGGTCAATATTGCATACACTCAGATAATGGTCGTAACTAAATTAAGGCTGGAATTTTACATAAATTTGACCTGGGCTCATAGTCGACCATGTCTAAAATGCGTAATAGAAAATGATCTGAACAGTGTAGACGCCAGCGATACCGACCACATCATTAACATGAGGGTGATTTGATATACAAAAATATACGTCCCGCAATCACTGTGCCTTATGGCGTGTACATGATAATTAATGCCCGTTCATATTAGAATAATCAGGCTTAAATGCTGCCCAATGAAAACTTAAATCCAGATCATCCTTGAGAAAATACAACATAAAATAGACTAAAGAAATGAGAAACACACGTAACGATATTATACCCGAGAATACTAGGCAGAAATAAAAGAGTTTGAACATGTGCTTTGTAAGGCATAGCACAATAACTATATGCATTTATGAAATAGGTACATATATCTAAGACAGAACATGTAGAACAAACTCATACAGGGAACCAAAGGCAAACGTGTGTTCTGGAAAGTGACATAAACACAGGTGGGAGACAAACGTGGGTATTATCCTCACGCCTCAACAATTGTATACAAGAATATATTCAAGCAGATAGAAAGAAGATCCAAGTCCTAAAGCTGGAAGGAAATCAATAAACATACGATGCACTGACAATGCAGTTTTATTGACTGAAGCAACCAAGGATGTCTAAGAGGTAATAAAAATAAATGTAAAGAAAATACAGTCTAATAATGTCAACACAGTTAGTTACTAAAACGTAAATGTTAAAAACATCAACAAACAAATACACGACATATCATAGCACAGGTGAGGCAGAAATAATAAAGTGAATTAACTAGCTTATCACATCTAAACAATTAAGCTGTCAACGAAAACTAACAGTGACCAAATGTTACATTAAAATATGTTGTTGTAATGTGAAATATCAACACATATTCGACATGTTTCAATAACTCAGTGTAGATTGGAAAGGTCTGATGACAATATTACAAGAAAGAATCTGTCATCAGATATGAAGGAGAACTTAGTAATTATGAGCAACAAAGAGATACGTTAATGCGGAGTGTTTTACCGCCTGATCATTTCTACGTTTACAGCAAGACAGCAGTCGGAATCATCGAACATTCTGATGAGGTGAAAGGTGAAGGACATCATATAGATATCCTGACGTGTCCATTTGATGCAGTTTTAAAATAGAAACAATGCAGATAAGAAGGGAGAAAGAAGTAATTATCAAAAAAGCATGAGCAACACTGACAGTATGGTAGCTATCAAGAAATAAAAATTCGACGTGAAAAACTGAAAAGTACAATGTAGGGTATATTAAAAGCTTTCAAGATGTGCTTGAGTAGATGCATGAAAAGAACATGAGGTTTGGGAAGAAAACAATCAAAGACGCATTACAAAATCTAAAAATGAAGGAGGTGTATACTTACTAGTAGAACAGAGAATTAAAGTTCATCGGGCATATAAAGAAACACACCTTGTTACAAGATAAAGACATCTTGTTACAAGAAGTGCTGAGAAGAAAGCCAACGGTAAACGAGCACGTTCGAGACACCATTACAAGTGAGGGAATAACACCTAGAGACGGATTGGTAGACCAATGCATAAGTGGGTGATTAACATCAAGGGACGGACTGAAAGACAACTGTGTCTGTTGGTTTGAAAACACCAAGAGACGAACTGTAGCTCAAATGTGTATATAAGTGGACAACGTAAAGGTACGGACCTGAGGGACATATAATCTCATCTCATCCTCTTCCTTTTGTGCCTTGCGGTGTTTGCTTGCTTGTGTTCGTTGGCTTGAGCTCCAACGCGAAGTCCTGTATCTCAGATGAAGGCACCCTGTTGTCCAACATCAGTGTGATGTCATACAGGATCTGAGGTTTGTGTGAGTAGTTGTTGTCCCATGTCTGGCTTATTGGTGTGCAGACTGGTGGTTCCTCGCCATACAGGCAGACATTCTCCGACTTCGGAGGAAGCCTTGCGGTGTCAATGTGAAGTATAAGCAGCTGGAGTGTGCCTGCTCCTCTGCTTCCCTTTGGTCTGTACATCATTGCTTATATATGCGAAGAAGACGAAGATGTATACACATATACTAATTTCATTTAAGTCAGAAGATTTTGTTGGGAAAGAACCTGATCGAAATTTAAATATGATAAGCCAGCAGTCTTTTATGAGAAGATTTGGGGTTTGCTTGAGTGCTCAAGGTCTGTTCTGAGTCCACAATGACCTTAAGACTGCATAATCTGAGAATCATCATCATCATCATCATCATTTGCCATGCCGGTAAGCGTGGACGATTATGATTTGCCATCTCACTCGATCACCAGAGTCGTGGATCAGCTCAGTGTTCTTGTCTCGACCATACAAAGTGGCCAGGCCATCCAGCTATTTACTTCCCTGCCCTCCCTTTGTTCTTTTCCCCTCGATCTTGCCAGTTGTAACCAAGTTCTCCAAATTATTTCTTCTCATAACATGACCAAATATTGTGACTGTCTACGCCTAATTTCTCTAATCAGTTTACTGCTTCATCTGTTTCTTGCAGGACTTGTTCATTGGTTTTTCTGTCTGTCGTTGCATGTTCCTCAGAATCAACATTTCCACAGCCATCAGATTTTTCAGCTCGTCTGCTGATTGTCCACGCTTCATATCTATACAGAAGCCCAGGTTCTGGCGGCGACATTATGCGCAGTGTCCCTGTGCAGGTTGTTGAATTGCCGAGACTCCAGTCTGTTCCACTTTTCACATTGGACATTGGGGAGATTTTGTGTGGTATTCACTAGCACAGGAACGGAGCATAATGGGGACGACCCGTTGCCGTGAAGTTGGAACCTCAACTAACTAACTAACTAACTAAATAACTAACTAACTAACTAACTAACTAACTAACTAACTAACTAACTATCTAACTAACTAACTAACTAACTAACTAACTAACTAACTAACTAACTAACTAAAGTTCTATGTAGCACCTCAACACTATTTTTCTCGTTGCAAATGACATCGTTTTATTGGTCAGTATGATTTTCATCTTGCAAAAGGCTGCCTGTACCATGGCGATTCTTTTTTAATCTCCTCAAGGCATCTCCCATCAGATGTTACGACTGTTCTGAGATAATTATACCTATTCACTTGTTTAAGAATATTCCGATTTACTTGTATATTACATTGTGGTATTTCCTTCTTCTTAGCCATGACCATAATCTGTGTCTTCTTACAATTTAATTCTAACCCAAGTTGTTCACTGCGTGCAACAACTGCATCTACTAAATATTGCAGATCTTGCTCATTGTCTGCAATGTAACATTCGCACATCTAATGTTATTGATGTTATGTCCCCCAATGATGATTCCTTTCATATCGTCAACATTTCTGAAAATATTTTCACTGTACAGGGGAAAAAAAATCTGGACATCTCTGTCTCACACCTCTCTTGACAGGCTGATAGTGAACTACTTCATTATCAATCTTTAGGGCAGCTTGTTGTTTCCAATATATGTTTTTTTTTTTTAAGTCTAAAGTCTTTCCCATCAATTTGTAGATCTCAAGCATCTCTATCGTGTTGACATGTCTTACTTTATCCAACTCCTTTGTGTAGTCAATAAAGCAAAGATGTAAGTCTTTGTTTACTTCTATAGAACGTTCAATTATTGTTCTCAGTATATACACGGCAAGTACTGTACCCTTGCCATTTACAAACCGACATTGCTCTTCTCCTATTTCGAGTTGTGTTTTCTTCCTAACTCTGTTAATGATAATTCTTAGCAAAATATTTGTGATTTGGCTCATCATACTAATTGTTCTATGTTTATCACATTTCAAGGATCCTGATTTTTTGTTTTGGATTGCAATAAATATAGAATTACATATTTCATGAGGTATATTTCCAGTATCATATACTGAGTTCAGCAGTCTGTTGACTTGGTATATTCCATATTCTTCTAAGGCAGTGATCATTTCTGTTGAGATGTTGTCTGGACCTTGGGTCCTGCAAGATGTCATACGGTTAAGAGCATTCTGAGACCCACACAACCTTGCGGCTACCAAACATTGAGTACACTGCTACCCATGGACCGCACATTTTGATAACAATGTTACTGCAATATGCTGATGTCACTATATCATGTATTCCTTTATTGTATATGTTTTATTGTTATGGTTTTCTTGTTCATTGATGAAGACTTCGGTGGAAACATTCGCCTTGTATGTGTGAATGTTTTTCTATTCCTCAAGCTTCTTAGTCATATTTTATGTTTTTATTCAGACTCCAGCTTCAGTCGGCAACCCCCATTTTTACTACATGAACAGAAGCATATCATATATAGTCTGTCTCACTCTGGGAAGTATCATACCTCCATAATGCCACACAATGAGAACCATAAATAACGACCAGAATGCACAACTTTGAAAACCAGTTCAACCCGACAGCTTGCAAATAAGTTTAGGAGGACACAACGTGGCTGTTGACTGTTTGTCAAGTGGACTGTAAATAATGAACTGTGATTTGTCGGAGGCCGAATAGACACTATGTATAAAACGAAGGTGCCTAGGCCGACCACTCTAGGTCCAGTGTGAATCTTCCATCAAGTAACAGTTATATTGCACATTCATATGTTTGTCATTGCGGAAAGGCGAGTATAATTGTATGTTTGTTTTAAAGACGTACACACCTATTAATTATGCTTTTCGTATAGATATTCATTGTCATCTGCCAATGCGGACATGTTTAGCTAACTTACACGATCACGAGAGTCGTGCATTAGCTCCGTGTTTTGTTTCGACCATGCCACGTGGCCAAGGCATCCAGATATTTACTTCTCTGTCTTCCACTTGTTATTTTCCAGTCAAACGTGCCAGTTATCACCAAGCTTGCAAGTTTATTTCTCCTCATAACGTGTTTTAAAAAATGTGATTACGTCTAATTTCTCTAACCAGTTTACTATTTTCATCTGCTTCTTGTAAGACTTGCTCGTTGGTTTTTCTGTGCGTCTATGGTATTCTTTGCATTTTCCGAAATGTACATTTCCACTGCCAATATGTATATGTCAGGTCTTAGTCAGATATGACTGAGCTGGTAGTACTATGACGGACAGTAGACGGTACGACCTGCTTTCTGTTAGCGACGAATGTTGGGCTACGCTTACCAAAGCCGACACCCCACATTGTGCCAACGGCTTCGGTCGGAAGAGCGCAAATTGGAGGGTACAAACCTTATCCTGGTACAAGGAAATGCATTCTAAAGACAAAATATCATGACTGAGCAGACAAGGCCCTAATCCTTAGTTGGCAGCTGGTCTAGGATCGAAGCTCCGACAGGCGGACAGCTAGAGCATTGCTTTGCTAGAGCATTGCTGATCCGGCAGCTTTTGCAGCTTGTCTTGTTCCAGATGTATTGGTGATATCTTTCCTCTGCAGTGAACTAGACATGCCGAGAGAGGGATCATGCTGCATGGGCAGCACATGGTTTCTATATTTTAGCCCAGGCTCTGTGCTATGGAGAGGCAATAACTCCATCCCTGGTCTTAAACGGTCTCGGAATCAAAGCGAGAAGTAGCAGTTACGGGTTATAAGTCCTTGTCAATTGGTGTAGACATAGGGCGCCATTGGTTGCCTCTAACGGTGGGAGACACCTACAGGTGTCACTGATCAGTTACCGCCCGCCTCAATCTCGGCAGCCCCCTGACAATTGGGTACTGATCCGCCACAGCCTGCCTGCTTCAGTTGGTGCTTGGGGCTAGGACAAAATTTGATTCAGAGGCTGTAAAACCAATGCACTAGGTGCTACTAAAAAGAAAAAGAAATAGAAACCTTAAGCTACGGCTTGCAACCTGAAACGTAAGAATACACACACACACACACACACACACACACACACACACACACAAACATAAAGCGAACGAAAACAAGAAACATGGACACCGACGGATCCAAACCCAGAGCTATTAAAGCCGAAGCCCAAGAGAGAAAAATAAAAAGTTAATATAGCACATAAGAAGCAAATAAGGATAGTTTTAGACAGTATATTAATGGCAAACCAAGAGCGACAGAAGAGTCAGAATGGAACAAAATCACAGAAACCTTTATGACATCAGATGGACGATAGAATATTAATAGAAACAACAAAATATACTCATTAAAAATAGAAATTGGAACGTTCTCACTAACATTAAAGATCAATCGAACACATTGGCGGAATACGTTTAGTAACCCCTGAATAGACGAGTCACAGATAAACCTCCAGATATCCAGCCTGCAGAAGATAAGCTGCGAGAAATAATCTACAAAAAAGATTAGTAAAGCTATCAAGCTTCTGAAGAATGATAAAATTGCTGGTCTAGATGATATCTCAGAAGAGGCTGTTAAAACAAACGCAAACACACTAGCACAATTACTGCATACATTAATTAGCAGAATCTAAGAAACCTAAGAAATGCCTGCACACCGTGAGAGAAGATTATTTGGCGAAACTGCCAAAGAAAGGGGACGTACAGAAGTATGATAACTATAGAGGTATAATATTACTTTCAATTTCTGGAAATAAAGTAAAGAGTATCATTCTCGAGAGACTAAGAGAACCCGTTAACTAACAACTAAGGAATGAGCTAGCAAGGTTTCTATCAAATAGATTCTTCTTTCTCCCCCGATGTGTCTCCACCTTGACGTGGTGGGGGAGCTTGCGTGTCCCATCGACCCCGTTTGCTTGCCGATGGATGAAAAACTACATATCGGACAGCTTATGGGATAGGGACCAGACTAAGAGAGACACAACCTGCTGATCTGCAGGTATAGACTGAGGATAACAGTCAAAAGTTTAAAAGGTGCACGAAGGCAGACGTTTTTGGTCCGGACAAAACTCTTAAGGCTCCCTGTCGAGGGCTGTGGCTGAACGCCTCTAAGCCACAAACCCTCGGATCTGAGAGCAGCGCCGATACCAGTCTACCGGAAACTCTTAAGACTCACTGTCGAGGGCTGTGGCTGAACGCCTCTAAGCCACAAACCCTCGGATCTGAGAGCCAGGCCGATACCCGTCTACCGGAAAATAGAAACATGATACTGAGCAAGCTACATGCTCAGGTCTGATACATGTTCGAAGGCTCTCAGCTGGGGGATATGAGAGATTCCCGGATGAGGGGGCCAGGCCGTTTCCCGTTCACTGCTGCACGAAGGTAAGGTGCTGAGCCGGCAGCACATGTAGCCTACCTCGTGAGCGAGTACAAAAAAGTCAGAAAAGTGCCCCAGTCGAAGGGTTACGGAAACTGTCTGCATCTAACTCATAGAGAGTGTAGACAAAAGTGGAAGAATGTCTCATCAACGCGAAATGGAACGCACGGCGAGCGAACCTATTGCGTGGTCTGAAGTCACAAGCAAAAGCTTACCGAGTGGATGTCACTCGCAGTCTGACCGCTCCTGGTGTGTGATTGAGCGATCAGTGGCATGTGGGATGCCCAACACATGGAAGTGAGGAACTAAAGCAGCCATGAGCAGGACGTGGAAACTCCTTGGGTGAGCCCAGTCTCAGAGCAATATGTGCCGGCTCTGCAATTATGGAAGCCTCCTTGGATAGCGAGATAATGCCCATGGTCTGCCCCTGCCTTCCCTTGAGGGCGGACAACGATATCGTTGATCGTTCTATCTTGACCAGCTGAGATGTGGGTGACATTACAACAGTCTAACGTGTCTCGAAACCAGAGGAAGGCTAACCTCACTAAAAAATGTCCGCCGGAAGTCGGAAGTGTCGTCCTACGGGTGGCAAAGTAAAAATTGACACTACGCATTTACGTCCGAGTGAAATGTCTCGTCCGAATGTCTCCCGTGCTAGGAACAGCTCTGACTACCTAGTTTCCGAATGCCGCTCTTGTTCGGAACAGCTCTGACTAGGTAGTTTCCCGAATGTCTGTCGTGCCTGGAACAGCTCTGACGGGCGCAACGACAAGCACATGTGCGAAAACTCGCTGAGTGAATACCTTCTGCAGACCTGTCTGGTTTGTGCGGGAACGGCCCGGGGCGAACGAAAAGCCCAATATATTGAAGTGAGGATTTAAAGCAGCCATGAGCATGACGTGACCATTCCCTCGGTGAGCCCAGTATCAGGGCGCTATGTGTCGGCCCTGCAACTATGGAAGCAACCTAGGATGGCGGAAAATGCTATGGACTGTGCCTTCTTTCTCTTGAGGGATGACCGAAGTCCTCGACTGTTCGAACTTGACCAGCTGGGATGTGGACGGTACCACAAAAGTGAGAGTCTCCCAGGATTGCTAAGCTGGTCAAAAATGCACGCGAAAGCCGGATGTGTGACCTAAGGGTTTTCAACCCAAGGGTGCCTAACGCACACCGCAATCACATCTGAAAAAACACTCCGGATGAACGAAAAGAAGAAGAAGAAGAAGATTCTTCTTTGACCAGATAGACACATTGTACATAATTATAATAGAGCAAAGCACCAAACTGAACCCACCTTGTTATATTTGCTTTGTGGACTATGACAGGAATTGTAGAAACTGATGAAGCATTATGGATCCGGAAAAAAAAAACAGAACCCCGCATTAACTTAATAAATGCAAGGTGCAGAGACTTGAGGTGTAGAGTGAGTTCGCCTGCGAAAAAAACTACCACACGCATTCGAAATAAAAACTGGAGTAAAGGAGTAAAAGATATACGTCTTTTGTCACCTTCATTATTATTACTGAGTACAGACTGGGTTATGAAGGCAACAAAAAGCATTGCCAGAATTAGCATTCAGTGGAAGTCTCAAAAATAAACTACTCCGCTGATGGAATTATTCTCTTGTCTGGCATTCGAAGACAGATGTAGGATTAACTATCAACATGACATGAGAGGTCACAACCACTAGATGTCAAATGTATAGAGGAAAGACATAGGTACATAGAATACATCAAATGACAACCCGATCTCTCTTAGCAACATCTGACCTCAAGTGACCGAATCAGACACCCACAATTAGTTGGTAATATAAACAAAGATGGGAAAACAGACAAAGATATTAAAATAAGAATATACAAGACAGGAGGTGCTAGAAATGTTTAGAAGTCAAAAATAGTTAAACTTCCCTCTAACAGTGTAATATTCAATTGTACCGTTTGATCAGTACTACTGTATGAATAAGAAACACGAAGAACGACTGAAAGCCATTAACATCAACTGCAGCCATTCATGACTGGTGCATGCTCACAATAGAGGGACTAGAGGGGTTTAATACAATCCCCAATGCGGAGGTCATGGATAGCACTAAATAAATACTAGTGGACCAAGAGATGAAGAATACACAGGTGTACTCGATGGGACATACGGGGAGAATCTGCGAATATTATAAATAGGATCAAGAGATGAAGAATTCACACGTGTACTCGATGGTACATACGGGGAGAAGCTGCGAATATTATAAATAGGATCAAGAGATGAAGAATACACTCGTGTACTCGATGGGACATACGGGGAGAAGCTGCGAATATTATAAATAGGATCAAGAGATGAAGAATTCACACGTGTACTCGATGGTACATACGGGGAGAAGCTGCGAATATTATAAATAGGATCAAGAGATGAAGAATACACTCGTGTACTCGATGGGACATACGGAGAGAAGCTGCGAATATTATAAATAGGATCAAGAGATGAAGAATACACTCGTGTACTCGATGGGACATACGGAGAGAAGCTGCGAATATTATACATAGGATCAAGAGATGAAGAATACAGATGTGTACTCGATGGGACATACGGAGAGAAGCTGCGAATATTATAAATAGGACCAAGAGATGAAGAATACACTCGTGTACTCGATGGGACATACGGGGAGAAGCTGCGAATATTATAAATAGGATCAAGAGATGAAGAATTCACACGTGTACTCGATGGTACATACGGGGAGAAGCTGCGAATATTATAAATAGGATCAAGAGATGAAGAATACACTCGTGTACTCGATGGGACATACGGAGAGAAGCTGCGAATATTATAAATAGGATCAAGAGATGAAGAATACACCGTGTACTCGATGGGACATACGGAGAGAAGCTGCGAATATTATACATAGGATCAAGAGATGAAGAATACAGATGTGTACTCGATGGGACATACGGAGAGAAGCTGCGAATATTATAAATAGGACCAAGAGGTGAAGAAAAGACACTTGTACTTGATGGTACATACGGAGAGAAGCTGCGAATATTATAAATAGGATCAAGAGATGAAGAATACACTCGTGTACTCGATGGGACATACGGAGAGAAGCTGCGAATATTATAAATAGGATCAAGAGATGAAGAATACACTCGTGTACTCGATGGGACATACGGAGAGAAGCTGCGAATATTATACATAGGATCAAGAGATGAAGAATACAGATGTGTACTCGATGGGACATACGGAGAGAAGCTGCAAATATTATAAATAGGACCAAGAGGTGAAGAAAAGACACTTGTACTTGATAGTACATACGGAGAGAAGCTGCGAATATTATAAATAGGACCAAGAGGTGAAGAAAAGACACTTGTACTTGATGGTACATACGGAGAGAAGCTGCGAATATTATAAATAGGACCAAGAGGTGAAGAATACACACATGTACTCGATGGGACATACGGAGAGAAGCTGCGAATATTATAAATAGGATCAAGAGATGAAGAATACACTCGTGTACTCGATGGGACATACGGAGAGAAACTGCGAATATTAGAAATAGGATCAAGAGATAAAGAATACACACGTGTACTCGATGGGACATACGGAGAGAAGCTGCGAATATTAGAAATAGGATCAAGAGATAAAGAATACACACGTGTACTCGATGGGACATACGGAGAGAAGCTGCGAATATTATAAATAGGATCAAGAGGTGAAGAAAAGACACTTGTACTCGGATGGGACATACGGGGAGAAACTGTAATTATTATAAATAGGAAAGCCTGTGTCTGGAATCCACAGAACGTAATAATAAAGGGGGTGGGGTGGGGGATGGTCTGAGCTCCAAGGGATACTTACCGATAGGAAGGCTTGGTGTGAGTTGGTTGTGAGACTGTGCCCCAATTGGGGGAGGGCGAGGGGGAGGGAAAGGGCGAGGGCGAAAGAAGAGAGGACATGTCAGTGCGACGATGGTGGGATGTAGTTTTTTGTATAGACCCGGGGGGGGGGGGGGAGGAATAGTTTTAACTCACATGTTTAACACTGAACGATAAACGAGATTGTAGCATAACAGTACTCAAAAGTACACTATTTCTATGTGTTGTTCATCCTTAAAAAGCAATGTGGTCCACTCCGTTTATCCGGTTGCTTATGTGAAAGAATATAATTGATGAGTCTATCACGTGTCCCAAGAGATATTAAAATGTGTAGCAAATATTATATATAAGCAACATCAGCCAGTAAAGCGGAATCAGCCAGTTAAATAAACCACAAGATTTAGCGACTCTGTCTAGAAAACAATTGCTTAAGTAATCGTGTACGATATTTCCGAGACAGCTCTATTAAATAATTAAAGTGCAATTCTTGTACAACCAAAGATCATCTTACCATTACTATGTATAAGCTTATGTAAACCTGTATGTTCTCTACACCCGATCACGTTACAAATAAACGCAAGGACAGTCTTTTGCATCCTCAATCTTATATATAAAAGGCAATGTGTGTGGATATGTATGTCCTTTATGCGTTCGCGAACGGCCCATCCGATTGAGATGAAATTTTCTACACGCCTTCCTCTCATTCCAGCGCTGCCAACTGTCATATTTTTGTTTCTTCTTCCTCCTCCTCCCTCCTCCCCCTCCCTAAATACGTACGTAAATATATGATGATGATGATGAAAGAATCCCCGAACCAAAACGCTAGGACAAGCGAAGAAAATGACGTGACTACACAGAATCGTCACACGGCAATCATCATCATCATCAGGTGCCGT
This sequence comes from Cepaea nemoralis, assembly GCA_014155875.1. Taxonomy (NCBI): domain Eukaryota; kingdom Metazoa; phylum Mollusca; class Gastropoda; order Stylommatophora; family Helicidae; genus Cepaea; species Cepaea nemoralis. Next base: position 546,230 of record JACEFZ010026854.1, on the reverse strand, counting down.
GCCGGCTGGCGTAGGCGTTCATGGTTCTCCATAGATCTCAATCTTTGGTTTTCTGGATTAACTCTGCTGCTGATATATATGCCTCCATGCCACGGCAATATCAATAACAATTCATCTTTTTATGTGTAAGGAAGTTATCTACAGTCATGTAGAAGGGAAGAACAATCAATGGAAGGACCGAAATCACAGAACCTAGACGAGTATGAATTTGGAATGGCGAACTCCCTCCTCCTCTCTTCTCCTCCTCCCTCCTCCTCCCTCTACCTCCTCCCTCCTCCCTCTCCCTCCTCCTTCTCCCTCTTCCTCTCCCTTCCTCCTCCATCCTCCTCCCTCCTACTCCTTCCTCCTTCTCCCTCCGCCTCCTCCCTCCTCCTCCTCCTCCTCCTCCTCCCTCCTCCTCCTGCCTCCTTCTCCCTCATCCTCCTCCCCCCTCCTTCTCCCTCTTCCTCCTCCATCCTACTCCCTCCTCCTCCTCCCACTACCTCCTCCTCCTCCCTCCACCCTCCTCCTCCTCCCTTCTCATCTTCCTCCTCCCTTTACTTCCTCCTCCTCCTCCCTCTACCCCCTCCTCCTCCCTCTACCCTCCTCCTCCCTCCTCCTCCTCCATCTCCCTTTCCTTCCTCCCATCCTCATTCTCTCTCCTCCTCCCTCCTCCTCCTTCCTCCTTCTCCCTCCGCCTCCTCCCTCCTCCTCCTCCCACCTTCCACTCCTCCCTCCCCCTCCCTTCTCCTACCCTCTCCTTCTTCCTCCTCCTCCTCCTCTCCCCTCCTCCAAGTCCTACCGTCTTCCTCTTCCCCTCCCCCTCCTCCCTCTCCCTCCTCTTCCTCCTCCATCCTCTTCCTCCCTCTTCCTCCTCCCCCTTCCTCCTCCTCCTCCCTCCTCCTCTCTCCTCCTCCCTCATCCCTTTTCCTCCCTCCTTCTCCTCCCTCTACCTAATCCCTCCTCCTCCCTCCTCCTCCTTCCTCCACATCCCTCCTCCTCCTCTCCCCTCCTCCTCCAACCCTCTTCCTCTTGCCCTCCCCCCTCTCCCTCCTCTTCCTCCTCCATCCTCCTCCTCCCTCTTCCTCCTCCTCCCTCTTCCTTCCTTCCTCCTCCTCCTACCTCCTCCTCCTCTCTCTCCTCCCTTTTCCTCCCCTCCCTCTATCTCCTCCCTCCTCCTCCCTCCACCTCCCTATTCCTCCTCCTCCCTCCTCATCATTCATCCTCCTCCTCCCCCTCCTTCTCCTCCTCCTCCTTCTACCTCCTTCTACCTCTCCTCCTCCCTCCTCCTCCTCCTCCCTCCTCTCCCTCCTCCCTCCTCCTGCGTCTCCTCCTCCCTCCTCCTCCTCCCTCTTCCTCCCTCTCCCTCCTCCATCTCCCTCCTCCTCCTTCCTCCACATCCCTCCTCCTCCTCTCCCCTCCTCCTCCTACCCACTTCCTCTTGCCCTCCCCCTCTCCCTCCTCTTCCTCCTCCATCCTCCTCCTCCCTCTTCCTCCTCCTCCTCCCTCTTCCTCCTTCTCCCTCCTCCTTCTACCTCTTCCTCCCTCCTCCTCCTCCCTCCTCCTCCTCCCTCCTCCTCCCTCTCCCTCCTCCCTCCTCCTCCTCCTCCCTCCTCCTCCCTCCTCCTCCTCCTCCCCTCCTCCATCCTCCATGTCCCTCCTCCTCCTTCCTCCACAACCCTCCTCTTCCTCTCCCCTCCTCCTCCTACCCTCTTCCTCTTGCCCTCCCCTCCTCCTCCTCCCTCTTCCTTCTCCTCCTCCCTCTTCCTCCTCCTACCTCCTCCTTCCTTTTCCTCCTCCTCCTACCTCCTCCTCTGTCCTCCCTTTTCCTCCCCCTCCCTCTATCTCCTCCCTCCTCCTCCCTCCACCTCCCTCTTCCTTCTCCTCCTTATTCATCATTCCTCCTCCTCCCCCTCCTTCTTCTCCCTCCTCCTTCTCCCTCCTCCTTCTACCTCTTCCTCCCTCCTCCTCCTCCCTCCTCCTCCTCTCTGCTCCTCCTCCCTCCCTCTCCCTCCTCCCTCCTCCTCCTCCTGCGTTCTCCTCCTCCCTCTTCCTCCTCCCTCCTCCCTCTTCCTCCTCCCCCTCCTCCCTCTCCCTCATCCATCCTCCTTCTCCCTCCTCCTAATACCTCCTCCTCTTTCCTCCTCCTCTCTACTCCTCCTCCTCCCTCCTCCTTCCTCCTCCTCCTTCTCCTCTTTCCCCCCTCTTCCTCCTTCCTCCTCCTCCTCCTTCTCCTCTTTCCTCCTCCCTCCTCCTCCTCCCTCCTCCTACTCTCTCTGCCTATCTCTTCCTCCCTCCTCCTCCTCCCTCCACCTCCCTCCTCCACCCTCTTCCTCCTCCTTCCTCCTACTCCTCCTTTTTCTTCCTCTTCTGCTGCTGCTGCCGCCGCTCCATTTACCTAAGTTAATTGTTGGGGGAATATGTAAAGATCTTTCAAGTGCTCTTTCTAATGCTTTTTGTCCGTTTATCTAAAGTTGTTCTAACCGCAACCAATAAATGATTAGACAGACAGACAGACAGACAGACAGACAGACAGACAGAGAGGGAGGGACAGACAGATAGACAGACAGATAGATAGTCGGGAACGGGAACGGGAGCTTCTAGGATACTTATATGAATTAAATGAGATGCTCTACACACACCAGAAGCCAGGCGATGCCGGGCAGGGTCAGACAGACAGACAGACAGACAGACAGACAGACAGACAGACAGACAGACAGACAGACAGACAGACAGACAGACAGACAGACAGTCAGGAACGGGAACGGGAGCTTATATGACTACTTATATTAATTAAATGAGATGCTCCCCACCAGGGACTGGGCGAAGCCGGGCCGGGTCTGCTAGTACTATATATAAAATAAAAACTAACTATCAAACAATTTGGGTTCTATTGTGTGCGTTAGTATATTCAAACATGATATTTATGTTATATTTTACAGTGAAAGCCATCAATGATGACGCGTCATGCATTATCGTTTCTGATCCTACTGACTACCATGGGCAGTTTTTGTGAGTGGATCTTCATTATTTTATGTGAATAGAATTGAACACTATTCCCCGGTACACACCAAGTAGCAGACAAGCAAACATACACATAAACCTTGTCTGTGCCTAGCGGATATAATTCCAGATGACCATCACAGCTGTCCATTATAATCCGTGTGGAAGTCAGGTTCAAGGTTCAACAGTCACTACAGTTACAATTCTTATAGTGTTTTAAGGCACTAAAATGTACACGCACACGCATACACATACACATACCCACTTATATGTCTCTGTCAGTCGATTTGAAAGAATAATGTTTGCAAATTGCATGGAACAACTATTACCTCTTGTAAGTTAAAAACAAAGCAGAGAAGGTAGGGAAATGGTTTCTCGTCAAATAGAACTTGTAAAGAAGGCATTAAAGGTAGATCAGAAAGTTCGAAAGGCCACGGGAAAGCCCAAAATGGGAAACACAGAAGAAAGATACAGTTCCATTCCAGCGAGAACAGGAAAGCAAGGCACTTGAAATGGACCACAAAGAAGACATTAAAGGTAGACAGGGTCAATATTAGGCGGTGCAGAAAAGATTGGTGAGTCTGTCTAAGGACAACTCCTTCTTAACATTTTTTTCCGCATATCCTTTACAGGACATCGCTCGCAACACCAACATTTTATCGCTGTTGTTGATTTCTTGGCAATATTACGCTCAGTAGTTAGCCATTGGTTTCTGAGCGGCCGGCTCACTTATCCCGTAAGTTACCAA